>APFE030694489.1:134528-176269 GCA_000404065.3 Pinus taeda
AAAGTTTCTTGCTCTCCTTAACCTCTCACCAGTCAGATCTATTCATTCAATCACTTTAAAGGCATCAAAACAATCGCCTATCTTGCCCCAAGCAGACCTATGCAAAACTGTGCCTCATCCCCGCACCCAAAATTGCCTTTCCCTTGAATTCAACAAAACCTCAAAAAATCAATCTCAATGTCCTTGTACTTCATACCTAGCCTAAAATTAGTCATCAATTCAGTCATCTCGACCTCATTGATTATCTTTTGCCGAGATTGACCCGGAGAGAGCCCTCTCCTGTCCTCGTAGGGCTAGCTACGAGGCTGAGCGTGGTTTCATGTAGCCTTGAGTTTTACCTTATTTCAGCCTAAGGTAGATTTGAGCGCTAACAAAGCCTACAATTTTAGATAGGGACATTAGATTTCTCAGTGCATTTTGGACTAAATTATAAAAGATGGACTCAAATTTGATGAGGTATAAAAAATTATATCCATAGACAAATTGGTAAAAAAGGTAGTCAATAAGACGTTGGTGTAACTTTTGAGGGGTTACAATCAAAGTTGCATCTAAAGACTTGGTATGAAAATTTGGTATATATACAACACTATTATGACCAATCAGTCCACACTTATATTTGTTATTTAAGTAATCATTTTACACTTATAATATCACTTTTACATTTTTTAGGGTTTTCCATGTGGATTTGAAGTTAAACTTTGATTTATAACCCAAAAAATAAAATATTATCATTAACTTGTTATTCCATACATGACATAACACTATGTATTTATGATCTTATAACAAAAAATTATTGTCATTAGCTTGCATCCACATTTGGCACATAAATCACTATATATTTAGACTCGTATAACCAAAAAATAAATCATTAGCTTGCTATTCCACATTTAACACATATAGCACTATATATTTAGGCTCTTCCATGTAGGTTTGAAGTTAAACTTTGACTTATAACCAAAACAATTATCATTAGCTTGCTATTCCATGTGAGTTTGAAGTTAAATTTTAACTTATAACCAAAGTTTCATCATTAGCTAGTAATTACATACATGTATGCATGCATACATACACTTAGAATATTACTTTTACATTATTTTTAGGGTTCTCCATGTGGATTTGAAGTTCAACTTTCAATTTATAACCCCAAAAAAATTTGTATCATTAACTTGTTATTCCATACATGACATAACACTATGTATTTAGGCTCTTATAAGCAAAAAAAAATATTGTAATTAGCTTGATATTCCACATTTGACACATAGATCACTATATAATTAGACTCTTTTAACCAAAAAAAATAAATCATTAGCTTGCTATTTTCCATTTCACACATATAGCACTATATATTTAGGCTCCTCTATGTGGGTTTGAAGTTAAACTTTGACTTGTATCAAAAACCCTTTATCATTAGCTTGTTATTCCATCTGAGTTTGAAGTTAAATTTTAACTTATAACCAAAAAATTTCCATTAGGTTATAATTACATATATTCATGCATCCATCCATCCACATACATACATACAAACATACCTGTATGTATGTGTTCATGAATATATAGATATATAGATAGATGGATGGATGGATAGATATATATATATATATATAGCAAAATATGGAATCAAATTTGAAGATGTATACAACATTACAACATTTTATCCAAATACAAATGGGAAAATAGAAGTAGTCAACAAAACTTTGGTGTAGCTTTTGAGTGGTCACAATTAGACGCATTCGAATTCTTGGGATGAAAATATGGTATATATATGACACTCTTATAATAGATTTGTCCCCACTTCTACTGGTAAGTCCCAATTTGAAAAAAAAAAATGGATATTTTCCACCACTTTTGGTTGTTGTGTGAACAAGGTTAGGCATGATCAACAGAGATCAAAGAATTCATTTAGAGTAGGAGACAGACTATGGCTACATTTGAACAAAGAGAGGTTATAGAATCTCAGTAAGAGAATCAAGTCTATGCGATATGGTCCTTTTGAGATACTGGAAAAGGTGGGAGATAATTTCTATAAATCCAGTCTACCCCTATACATGTTCATTCACTCAGTGATGAATGTGGAAAATATCGATCTCTATGAGGCTTCCATGTTGGGTTAGGAATACGATTGGTTCTAACCTTCCATAGAGGACCTAGATCTAGATTCCCAGAACAAGTTTATAGAGTATACAATTTTGCAAAAGAGATCTAGAACTAGAAGACAAGGGAAACATGACCTTTAGAAGATTGGGTTGAAGGTACAACTTCCATGCAAGGCTAAATGGTACTATGTGGAGAAGGTAGAGGAAAATTTTCTTCACCTTATTCAATACATCTTTTGGGGACCAAAATCCTCCCAAAATAGGGATATATGATCCATATTGGATCATTATATTATTTTTCATCTATATTGATTCTTTAAGAGTGGAAAAATTAGAGGAATTTGCTTGTAGGGTCATTTTTATCAATGATACCAAGTTGGAAAATTGGGGGTGAAAATATTCTAGAGACATTTTGAGGCCTTAGATGATAGATTTTTGTGGTCCCAAACTTACTATGTACCAAGATTCCATTTTCTACACAATGATACTCCAATTGTGTAAGAATCACATCAATCACAGTTCGTGTGAAAAGGTTATGCCCCCACAAGTTAACCTACTATGTTTGACCAACATGGTTTAAGAGGATTCCATGTCAGCCACCATTGCTCATGGAGAAGGTGATATGCAAATGACGACTATGAAGAAGAATCTAGAAGGGTTAAAGTTGTAACTCTAGTTGAGAGTTTAAGTAGTCATACTTGACCCATGTTTGACTACCGAGTTGTACTAAAAATGAGGCATTAGGAGGAGAATGGGTTCCATTCTATTTTATTGTATCTTATTCCATAATAGAGTAGAACGACTTAAGAGTTGGAGTGAGAGAGCATAATAGAGGGGTTTTAGTGTCTATAGCAACATATCAAGAGACATGTATTAGGTAATTCGCTAGTGAATTCCTTCTATTTTTGTAGTTACAATATTTCTATTCCAACGAAAGAGAGAGAATAGTAGCTTCACCTTCCATCTAGGGTTTCTTCTGTAAGTGATATGTAAACTGCCATGGATATTAAAATGAACATTTCATCACAACAAATATGATAAAATTATACTTAAATTTTGAAATTTATACTATGAGGGTTTATTTATCCTCATACTTTTGGATCGGTTAATTACTATTTATTGTGTATACATGTAAATTATAACTATGTAGAAAATAAAGAAGAAATAGAAAATTCACTTGCAACCCATAATAACACAAAACGTGACCTTGGAGAATATTTTGGGAGAAAACCCAGCTAGAAGGTGAGGCTGCTCCACTCTCTCTTTCTCTAAATGGAAATGGATGCTAATATAAATAAGTGAGACTTTTTCTTTATGGGATATTACTGTGAGGCTATTAAGTGAGACTTGTGGCTTATTACTTCCATGGCCTGACCTCAGAAGATCCATATACTTTCTTGTTTGAGTTCGTTGTCATATGTAGAACTTATGATTACACCACTGATGATCAGAAGTTGAAATTATTCCCATCCACTCTCAAGGATGCAGCTCTACGCTGGTTCATGGGTTTACCTAGGGATAGCATCACCACCTGGGCTCAGATGCAGCAAGCTTTCAACAACAAGTATCAGGACTACTGCAAGTCCAAAGACACTAAAGAGGAAATTCTTAGAATGACCTTGGGGTATGATGAGTCCTTAGAAGATTATGAGGAAAGATTCCAGCTTAGCTACAAAAGTGTCAGGTGCACACTTAATCCTGAGTCACTGAAGCTAGTCCTACTCAGGGGGGTCAGGAAAGATCTTCTAGATACCCTAAACTTTCTAGTAGATGGGAACATCTACCAACAACCTTATGAATATATCAAGACCATCTTTAAGAACCATACTAGGGCAGTTAGGAAAAAGGGTAGGGGTAGTCAACCAGTGGCCAACTCATCCTCTTCCAACACATCTATAAAAGGTGAAATTGGAAATATGCTGGAATATTTGAAGAGTGAAATGCTGCAAACCCTTTCCCTACAGATGGACACTATGCACATCAATAGAAAGCAGGAGGAATCAGAGAGAGAATTAGCCACCTTCTGCCCCAGATGCACAAGGAGGCACCCTAGGAATGAATGTCCATTAAACCCTATAGAAATATGTTTGTTCTGTGAAGAAAACCACTCCACAGACAAGTTCCCTTCTCTACCTGGAATAAAAGTTGTGTATCAGGGAACTGAAGGGGTGATTGAACAACTCTACTACATAAATCAAAGGAGGCCTCATGCGCCTCAACCGTACCAGCACGGTATGCAAGGGTCATCCTATGCATATTACAACCCTAACCAAAACACATCCATTGCCTCTTAGGGTCCTTGTGCCCATCCCTCCTGATCTACACCTTCTCCTTGGTCCTTTGCACCTTAGTACCATTCCCAGTCGACCAACCAGCCATTTCAGCCATATACTCCTCCACAACCTCAATGGAATGCACCACCCCAGGCGTGGAGGCCCCCATACAATAATGCTCCAGCTTTATTGCCTTCACCTACTAATCAACCACATATTTTACACCCTACTCCACCTAAACAACCTCAGATGCCTGCCCAACCAAATCTGAACCTGAACAACAAAGAGGCACAACAGGTCTATAGTGGAGAGACATCCTACCCTGCTTATGTTGTGGCAATTCAGTAAATCAACCTGAGGCCTGGGAGACCACTCTCGAACAACCAACCTCCATCTCCACTGAGGGAGAGTGAGGAATAAAGAGAAGAAAGTATGCCTAGAGTGAATCCACAACCATTTCCCAGAATATTAACTCATCCAGTCCAACCTACCCCAGAAGAGAATGAACTTCTAGGTGAATTGAAAAATATATGTGTCAAAATTCCACTTATCCAAGCCATTAAGGATGTACGTATTTACAACAAACTGATTAAAGAGAAGTGTTTCAAACATCGAGGGAGGAAAAAAAGAGACACCTCTACCATTAATGTCATTCGACAACTGTCTGGCTTAATGTTGGGGCAGGTAATTTGCCCAAAGTATTTAGACCTCGGAAGCCCTGTAGTAGATGTACACATCAATGGCACCATTTTCCCACACACCTTGATTGATCTTGGGGCTTCCATTAATGTGATAACTAAGGACACCATGCTCAAGCTGAATCTCTAGGGTTCATTAAGGAAGACCACGATAGTCTTACAGCTTGCAAACCAATCCACAGTAGCCCTTGAGGGCATTGTTGAGAATGTGATGGTCTCCATTGACTCCTGGGAGTACCTTGCAAACTTCCTAGTTCTCTAGCCTAAGGCCAAGCTTAATGGTTATGCTCTCATACTTGGAAGGCCTTCGTTAGCCACTTCTGATGCCTACATCAGTTGTAGAGCTGGAAACATGACTATCAAAAATGGGCAACTATCCAAGCAGTTGGTTGTGTTCCCTCCAACATGATTTACCTTTATGTCTAGAAGAGGAGGAAGAAGATGAAGTCTACTCCACTCAACTCTATACCCTATAAACTTCCATGTACGGAGGATAGCTTGATGAAGATGATTTGATTGAACACGTCCTCCAAAATCCAACTCCCAATACCTTGTCTTTAGAATAAGTAGTGAAAGAAACCAAGAGAAACCATCAGATTGATATATGCTTAGCTGATTCAAACCCCACTCGTGTCAAGACAATAGAATTTGACCCTGAAAGAACTTTGAAAATCAACCCCTCTCTTTATGTACACCAAGAAGAAGAGTTATGTAACATGCTAAGGGAACATTTGGATGCCTTTGCTTGGAGTTACAAAAAAATGAAGGGAGTGCACCCCTCAGTGTGTACTCACCACATTTATATCAAAGAAGGTTGCAAACTAGTCTGACAACCCCAAATGAGAATGAATCCAACTCTCAAGGATATAGTCAAAGAAGAACTTCAAAAGCTGTTGGATACAGGATTCATTTACCCTATCTCAGATAGTGAGTGGGTGTCCCCTTTGGTGCTGGTTCCAAAGAAAAATGGGAAGTGAAGGATTTGTGTTTATTACAGAGAGTTAAACAAAGCAACAAAGAAGGACCATTTCCCTCTACCTTTCATTGACCAAGTGTTTGATGGCTTGGCAAGGAACAAGTTTTTATCTTTCTTAGATGGGTTCAGCAGGTACAATCAAATCCAGATTAGCCCATTGGACTAGGATAAAACCACCTTCACCTGTCCTTGGGGTACTTTCACTTATAAGGTCCTTCCGTTTGGTCTATGCAATACCCCTACCACTTTCCAGAGGGCAGTCTTGAGTATCTTTGTCGAGCTAGTCCATAATGCAGTGGAAATTTATATGGATAACTTTACACCCTATGGGTGTGATTTCCAAGAGGTTCTCTCCAACCTGGGTAAGGTGCTGAACAAATGGATTGAAATGAACTTATCCCTTAGTCCCGAAAAAATGTAATTTCTTGATGACTGCGAAGACTGTTCTAGGTCACTCAATATCCCAGAAAGGACTACAGATAGACCCAAATAAGATAGCCATCATCAAAAGGGTCCCAGCTTCGCAAAAACATAGGGATGTCAGAAGTTTTCTAGGTTTAGACGGATAGTATAGGAGATTTAAAAAAGACTTGAGCAAGTTAGCTTCTCCTTTATTTGGGTTATTGGCCAGTCTCTAATTTTAATGGTCAAAAAGC
Source organism: Pinus taeda (assembly GCA_000404065.3). NCBI lineage: Eukaryota > Viridiplantae > Streptophyta > Pinopsida > Pinales > Pinaceae > Pinus > Pinus taeda. Next base: position 141,225 of record APFE030694489.1, read on the forward strand.
TGTCAAGAAGCCTTGGACACCCTAAAGGACAAGTTGACTATTGTACCTATTCTCCAAGGCCCAAATTGGGCTCTTCCTTTCCATATACATGTCAATGCCTCTCACGAAGCCATAGGAGTAGCTCTAGGATAGATAGATGACAAGCTACCTTATGCCATTTACTTCATCAGTAAAAATTTGTCAAAAGTTGAGCTGAACTACATAGTGACTGAAAAAGAGCTCCTAGCGGGTGTGCATTCATTGAATAAATTTAGGCATTACATTAATGGTTACCAAACATTTGTACATACTGACCATGCTACAATTAAATACTCGATGAATAAGCCTGATGTAAATTCCCAGATTATTATATGGTTACTTTTATTGCAACAATTTGATTTAACTATTATTGATAAGCCTGGCAAGGAGAATGCTGTTGCAGATTTTTTATCCAGAATGATTTTTCCTATAGGGGAGGAAGGAATGGTTGATGATCAGTTACTAGATGAACACTTATTCGCCATTTCAGTTCTCTCTCCATGGTTTTCTGACATAGCAAATTACTTGGTGTTTGCACAGTTTCCGCCAAATTTTTCCAACAAGGAAAAGAGAAAGATCGTAAGGAATAACACCCCATTCACTTGGATTGGGGGCAACCTATTCAAACTAGGCCCGGATAAAATTCTGAGAAGATGTGTTAGGGAGGAGGAAGTCTTCGACATCCTTCTGACCTGTCATGATGGGCCTTGTGGATGTCACTTTGCAGCCAAAAGAACAACATTCAAGGTACTACAAGCTGGTTATTACTGGCCCACTCTTCACCAAGGTGTGAGGAGGTATACCAATCAGCATGATCAGTGCCACAGGATGGGGAAACCTACCCCAAGGGATGAAATGCCTCTACAACCTCAAGTGACTTTCGAGCTATTTGAAAGTTGGGGCATGGATTTCATTGGACCCATTGACCTTCCATACAAACAAAAGTAGTACATCATTGTGTACACTGACTAAAGCCAAGGCCATCAAAGCAAAAACAGAAGAAAATGTGGTTGAATTCTTAAGGGAAAATGTGTTTTATAAGTTTGGGTACCCTAGACAACTGGTCACTGATCAAGGCAGTCAATTTACATCTCACATGATTGAGAATTTGTTAAGCCAACACAAGATCAAGAACAAAACATCCACTCCTTACCACCCACAGGCTAATGGGAAAGTGGAGGTAATCAACAGAATGCTTGAAGGCATTCTGACCAAAGTGATTAGCAACAACAAAAAGGATTGGGTAGATAGATTTGTTTAGGCCACTTGGGCCTTCAATACCACTTGGAAGACCACCACTGGGTTCACTCCTTATGAGCTGGTCTATGGGAAGAAAGCATTGTTGTCCATTGAATTTGAATACAACACCTTAAGAATGGTAGCACAACTGGATCTAGATCTCACCAAGGCACAACAAGAAAGATTGCTCCAGCTGAATGGGTTAGATGAATTTAGGATGCAGGCCCACCTACACACAAAGGTGACTCAAGTTCAGGAAAATTTGGCATGACAAGAATATAAGGGAAAAATAGTTTCAAGAAGGCAATTGGGCTTTGTTGTATGATTCCTGGTACAAGGATTTTAAAGGTAAGTTAAGGAATAGATGGTTAGTGCCTTATGTTGTAGAAAAATGTCATAGTAATGGTGTTGTACAGATAAGAATCGTTAATGCAGAGGCTATCCCTTTACTTGTCAATGGGTATATATTAAAGATCTACAAGAGGCCCTTTTCAAAGAAAGAATTCATCAATAACATCAGCAATATAGTGAGGGTGGCAGAGCAAGTCTCAGCTTCCACCCCACCAAGTCCCTGAAAGAAAGAGAGAGAAAAAGAAAAGAAAAAATAAAGAGATTCAAGTGAAAACCTCGATGAGGCACTTGAGTCCCATTGTTGGGTTGAAAACCTCTTGAGGCAGCCCAAGGGTGTTGTAAAAAAAAGAGAAGGAAATAAAAAGATCTCTAGGTGAAAACCTCTTTTGAGTCACCCAGGGCAGGAAACTAGGATGAAAACCTCCTTGGAGGTAGACTAGTTGTTTAAAAAAAAGAAGGAAAAATAGAGAAAAAGATACAAAAAAATGGAAAATTTGTTTTGTAGGTCAGCCAGAGGAGGATAAGCACAGCATGAGAGGGAAATAAGGACCTACAAGAGCCATGTTTCAATCCATCCATCTCATGTTTTTCATTATTCATCCATTCTTCTATTTATGAACCCCTCCAGCTCAACTTACACGGGCTCTGTGTTTTCTACAAGATTCCCTATAATCCTATAGGATTCCCTATAAACTTGCAGGCGTTTCCTATAGGAATTATAGTGGCCTTGAAAGTAAAAAAAAAACAAAAAACAAAAAACAAAAAACAAAAAAAAAAAAAACAAAAACAAAAACAAAAACAAAAAAACAAAAAAAAAAACAAAAAAACAAAAAAAACAAAAACAAAAAAACAAAACCATTCACTCCACCACATCATAGCCATGCCTTTCATCACCATCTCACCCCTAAATCCATCCAATAAAACAGTTCAAAAAAAATATAGTTTACAAAAAAAAAACAAAAAACAAAAAAACAAATAGAAGAGAGAGAGAAGAGGGAAAGAGGAACAATACCTAGAGACAACAACTCTCACCTACCATTCCCTACAACCCTTCTCCACTCATGTCAACATCTCTCATGCTCCAGAGTTGAGAAAAATTATGAAAGTTTAGGGGAGAGGTAGCTACAGGACATCCTATAGGTTTCCTATAGGAAATCCTATAGCAGCCTATCCCACAAAGGAAACTTCACAAGTTTTCAGCCATCTTCAGCACGAGGATTCCAAAAGAAGTTCCTCCAGAGCTCAGTGACAGTAGCAAGATCACCAGCATCATTGTCTAGCACCTGCACATCACAAGAGGCAAATACATAGAAGAATATGCAACAAAAACACAGCACATAGACATCACTCTCCATCATGCATCATCATCAAAGCCTCTTACCCACAGGTATGTCATCTTACTCATTCTCTCTCGTTAGTACGATATGATCAAAACCATAAGATTATGTGAGAGTTGATTTTATAAGTAAAGGTGACCGGTTTACTTGGCCATCTTCAGTGAGACGACAAGGAGAAAACAATTAGACCACTCCATACAAGGAAAAATTCAAATCAGAAGAAAAAGGGAATAAGGCCAAAAATGGTTAAGCTACGGAGGAAAGAAGTGGGAGATGATTACGAGGTAAGGTGGAATGATGTGTAGAATTTCCCACTGTAGATCAACAGATTATGCAATATACTAAAGAAAAATACAAGATCTACTTCTATAACAAACTTGTGGAAGCTTAATCGAATTTGAGCAAGATCAAATAGAACACATATAACTGAGAATGAGAAAGCAATCACAAATGAACACAAAAGAATACTTTGGGGAAAGCCTCAGCTAAAAAACCCTGATCTTTGTATTATCATATAAGTGGAAATATCTCAGGATTACACAAAGCATTATTAGCTCACAAGCTATCCTACTCTCAATACAATCCCTCTGTTGCTCATAGATAGTCAAAGGTTTCTCACAAACCTTCTCCTCTACCCTCCAAGCCTCCTATTTCCTTGCACAGTTTCTCTTGGGGTCCAATGCTGCCACCTGCGTGTAATTACCTCACACACTTCTCACTAACCTCTGAATTAACTGTGCAATCCTGAAGGAGATAATTCCTTTTGCATGGATGAGTTTCCCATATAGGGAAATTCCTCCAACTTATAGTACATTGTCCCTTCCTCTAATCTCTACTGGGTCTCTAACTGAACTGACATGCATGAGTTATTTATGAGAGAATATTCAGTTATCTAAAGTGCAACAGTTACATGCATGCATGCATTACCTAATTGAACTCACAATCAGTTCCACAAACTGTTGGAACTAATCTAATTAGACTTCACTCAGTTAACTGAGCTAACTAATTACAACTCAAAGTACAACTCATCCTGATCTTCTTTAATCAAGGGATAAATTCCTCAATCAAAGGGAAAACTATTGCATGTCTTCACATAGACTTCATGTTTGATTTTCTACAACTAATTAACTCAACATGAAATAATTAATTATTTTACAAACAGCTGCTAAGATCAAATTCGAATTTTACTTCTCAATTTTAGTTCAGGGACTAACTAAAATTGGAATCTATCCCGAAATACTATTTTAGCAATGTTATTTTTATCATTTCCATTTTTCATTCCTTATTGCTATGTCCAACACTGGTACCTGAAACGCTATCTATAGCAATGTTATTTTTAGCATTTCTATTTTTATCATTTCTTGTTGATTTTTCCAACATGATGGACTAATAATGGGACCAACAATCCAAAAGGGGGTGCTCGTACTTAGACAACAAGCGCACCACCCCACACGATCATCCATATATGGAAATAAAACATTGATTCCCATACAAAGAGAGCATTAGAAATTTCAAGAATTCATCGAAAAAGAGGTTTCTCTCGGCCTACTTGAAGCAACACCTACAGGAGACAGTCAGCATTTATAGTGCAGGAGATCTACAGGAACCTACAAGAAGCCTACAAGATATAGAGGAGTCAACCTATAGGATTATCAGTGGGCACTAAGGGAGGAGAAATCAAAGGTCCAGAACGTAGCAAAGTGAGGTAGGATTTATACCTTCCATGTTTTCCAGTTGTAAGAAGAAAAAAATCCTCAATTTGATTAAGGAAATTGCAGTATGGGAGAGTTGTATTGCATGCCAATAAAGGTTAACATTCATACCTCCCTCACCTACTAGAATTCTTGACTTGTATCCACACAAGCTTCTACAATTACCAGGAAAAGATGACAGGAGGTTTCAACAAGAGAGAACCCACAAACATAGTAAGGATCCACCAACATCCTCTTGTAGTAGAAATTTTCACAAGGCACTAATGGATGGGGTTCTTTGAGAGGACGAGAGGATACGCTGATGAGGTGGCCAGAGAATTTTCTCTCTCACTCATACCCCTCACTAGGACCCATTGCATTGCTATGGTGAAAGGCCTATCATTAGTAATTACCCTTGAAGTTATAAGCAGAATCACTACACTCCCTTTACGGTTACCATGGAGAAAAGAGGACAAGGGTAATAACACCCTTGCAAAGAAAATATTATTTTTGGAAGGAGAGGAGCCAATGGAGGAAAAAAATGGGGTTATAAGGGAAATCATTACATACCCTTGGAATGAAGTTAGTTACCACCTCATTAAATACATATCATGTGAAGGGAGATATAGTGTGGTGTATGGATACCACTTCAGACTCCTCCAAGAACTGAGATTTGGAGAAAACACACCACCTCAAAACAAATTGAGTATACCCTATTTTCTTCTTCAATCAATGATAGACATGAGCATCAAAGTGCAAGAGGGAAAACATCAACAACTAGCCCATCATGGGTTGATCAAACTCATCCTAAAAGATGCTCTACAAAACCTAAGACTCCCTATTACATGGACAACCTTCATAGACATGCAGGCAAGAGGAGCAATTCAAGCTCTTGAATATGACAAAATGCCCACTGTTAGTGAGAGGGGAAAAGAAATAGAGGAGGAAAAAGAGGAAGAAAAAGATGAGGAGAATGAAGAAGAGACAGAAGAAGGAACAAAAGAAGATACAAATGAATAGAGTGAGGAAATAGAGGAAGAAGAAGAAGAGGAAGATAAGAATGAGAAGGAAAATCGAAAAGAGGAAACAGAACAGAACGAAGAATAAAGGTCTACAGTTCAAGGCAAAGAAGGGGAAGAATCACCAATGAATCGACAGAAGGATCTGTTTCATAAGCATCCGGGAAATAACGGAAAAAAAAATGGCCGTTCAGGAAGAACTGACACTCAATTCGCAAGGAGACAGGTGGCCAACTCTTTGCAAAGCGTTACACAACAATGGTGATGCAGGGCAGAGGGGTTCCAGCGGACAGAGGCAAGCGATCTAAAGAGTCAGGAAGCAGAAACAAACAGTCGGGAGGAACGAACTGGATTTAAAGCCACGAAGAGGTAGAGAAGCAATGAAGAAGCCGAAGGCCGAGAGACACAGAAAGAGAGGCAAAGTTGCAGAGGACAGAGAAGTTGAGCTGACCATCAGAGTAAGGGCAGCATCGAGCAGACAAAAACCAATTGAGGTTGAAATTCGGTAAGGGGAGTCTGTGAACTCTAAGGACTTAGGAATTCCAAGTGCCATCCTACTAATCATCCTTTGTCAATTGAGACTCAGATTGAGCTCCTTATTGTAAGACTCTGCTTTAAAAACATAATAAAAAGGCCACCACTGAAGGTTGGACCAGGAGACGTAGCCCAGGAGGATTGGGTGAACTCCTTATTAAATTTTGTTTTGTTTATGTTTGCTTACTGTGATCTCTTACTGTTTCAAGTGTCTGTATATTTCGCAATCTTATCGATTCGTTGCACAAGATAACATAGACACACACACCAGCACATGAGCCTGTAATACCTTCATTAATCCTGAGGTCACCGAGGGGTGATTTCAGATCAAGTGGTATCAGAGCTATAAGTTGTTAAGGTTAGACAAGCTTGTGCTAGATTTAGCTGTTGAATGCTAACTAGTTCAAAACTCAAATTAGGAGAAGGAGAGTTGGTTGAAGCTAATCCTGAAATTGGAGGAGTCTATCCTCAGAAGAAAATGTCGGAGGAAGGTTCTGTAGGCCCAGACCCTCAATTTATAGATAGTTTCCTGGCCATGAGATCCATGGTAGAGGAAATGTATAAGGACATTATAAAACATAAAGATGAGGAATCATCAAGCTCCAAACCAAATAAAGGAGAAGAAGAGTCTCTCCTCCATGACCACTCAAAAGGCAAAGGGAAAGAAAAAAACTTTCTCACACCTCCTAATAGCCCTAAACATAAAAAGAAGAAATCTTTGATTAAACTAGATGTAAAATTTGATTTACCAATATATGATGGAGATTTGAATGCAAAAAAGTTGGACAATTGGATCAGACAAATTGATGTTTATTGCAGAGTGCAGAGTATCGACTCAGACAAGAGCAAGATTCAGCTAGCCAGCCTACACCTTGGGGGCACTGCCTTGGTTTGGTGGGAAGGCAGGACCCAAGCTGACATGAAGAGACATGGTATGACTCTTTTTGTCTGGAGTGAATTTGTTTCTGCAATGAAAAAGTAGTTTTATCCATTGGCCTACACGCAGCAAGCCATGGTGAGCTAGCAAAGTCTTCGCCAATTGAAAGGGTAAAGTATACAAGGTTACACCCAAGAATTTAGGAAGAGAGCTTTGATTCTAGGAATCTCATTAAACTCACCTGAGACTTTGTTGAAGTACATCGGTGGTCTACACAGCTACATGAGGCACACTATCCTCATGTTTAATCCCACTAGTATAGATGAGGTATCTGTTCAAGCTACGCATCTAGAAGCTAGAGGAAAGAATGGGAACCCAGAGGTTGGAGGATCATGCAAGCCCATTGCAAGCAAGAATAAGGAGAAAAGAAAACAGAAATGGAAAGAGAGGAAGGCCAACACTGCACAAAAAAAAAAGTCTTCATGCACTCACTACAAGAAGGATGGGCATGATGATGAGCATTGTTAGATTCTACATCCGGAGCTGAGACCTAAGAAGTTAGAGGGAAAGAAGAAGAAGACTACTGCAGCTATTCAGAAAGATTTGGGAGCGGACTCAGGAGATGAAACAACCATTCCAGCCACAGGTATAAAGGGTAAGAATTCTGAAGCATCTACTGGTAATTCTACACAATCTACTATTGATGAAGAAAACGAGAGAAAAAGACATGAGCTTTTCCATATTCGAGCTATTTCCAAACATCAAAAGATTGATACTTTGTTTGATAGTGGCTCACAAGTAAATTTAATTTCTGAATCAATTGTAAAGAATTTGGGATTACTGACTGCACCTCACAAGAAACCATACCCATTAGGTTGGTTAAGTGATAAAGCACAACTACAAGTGACTAGACAATGCAAACTCAAGTTTTCTTTTGGGTCAGCATTTGTAGATGAGGTTGAGTTAGATATAATTCCTTTGGATATACGTGGCATTATTTTAGGAAGTCCTTACTTGTATGACAGAAAAGCTATTTTCTATAGAGATGAGAACAAGTACCTACTCGTTAAAGATGGAATCGAATACTTTGTAAGAGCTCATAAGCTCAAGAATAATTATACTCTCATAAACTCAGGGCAGATGAAACGAATTGTAAATTCATGCAAACAATTTTTATTGATGGTTGTAAAGGAAAAGAAACCTGATAAAACCAATGTATTTGAGGGATGTGATGCTAAACAGCAAGCTGATTTATAAAAAGTTGTTTCAAAGTATGATATCTTGTTTCAAGAACCAAAAGGTCTGCCACCCAAAAAGGAAATAGTGCATGGTATTAATTTGCAGCAAGATGCTCCATTTCCTAACATTGGGATGTACAGGTTGTCCGCTTTAGAGAATGCAGAAATCAAGAAGTAGGTGCAGGAGTTGCTCGAGAAAGGGTTCATCAGACCTAGCACATCACCATGTGGGTCACCAATCATTTTGGTAAGAAAGAAAGATGGCTCGTGGAGAATGTGCATTGCTTGCAAAGAATGGAATAAAATAACAATAAAAAATCGTTATCCCCTTCCTCGCATATATGATCTATTAGATCCATTAAAGGAAGCTGCTTATTTTTCCAAGTTAGACTTGCATAGTGGATATCATCAGGTCAGAGTTGCAGAACAAGACACATGGAAGACTGCTTTCAAAACAAAGCAGGGATTGTATGAGTGGCTGATTATGCCTTTTGGCTTAACTAATGCTCCTGCTACTTTCATGAGAATAATGAATGATGTGCTCAGACCTTTTCTTGATGATTTTTTTATTGTATATCTGAATGACATTCTTATATTTAACAAAACATGGGAAGAACATTTAAAGCATGTTAAGCAGACACTAGATGTTTTGAAAAGAGAACAACTTTATGTTAAACTCTCAAAATGTGAATTTGGCAAAACAACTTTGAATTATTTGGGACATATAGTAGGGGGTGGTGAATTGAAGATAGATCCCTCTAAGGTGGAAGTCATTGTAAACTAGCCTAAACCCAAATCTGCTACAGAAGCTAGAAGCTTCCTAGGAGCAGCAGAATATTGGAGAAAGTTCATTTCTAACTTTTCCTTAATTGCAGCTCCCTTACATGCTTTAACAAGATTGAACAAGGTGTTTCAGTGGGGAGGCAAATAGCAGAATGCCTTCGACATCTTGAAAGCAAAGATTAGTACAGCACCAGTACTAGCACTGCCAGATCTTCAAAGACCATTTGAAATCCAAACAAATGACAGTGACTATGCCATTGGAGCAGTGTTGATATAGCACGGTAAACCCATATGTTATCATTCTGAGATGTTTAACTCTGCAGTAGTTAACTATCCCACATATGATAAGGAATTGTATGCATTAGTAAAAAGTGTGAAAAAGTGGAAACATTACTTAATGGGAAAAGAAATAGTTATCCATACTGATCATCAACCACTTCAATATCTGCACTCCCAAACTAAGTTGTAGCAATCAAGACACTATAGGTAGATGGGGTTCCTACAGCAGTTTCATTTAGTCATCAGATATAAAAATGGAATACATAATAAAGTTGCAGATAGGTTATCTAGACCCATTATAAATGCATCTACTATACTTAAGCATAATTCTGTATTAAATGGAAGTTACATTGAACAATATGCTCAAGATATAGACTTTAAAGATTTATATGCAACTTTAAGTCAAGGAAAACGAGTAGAAGAATTGGATTATCATATTAAATACCAACTCTTGTATCATTATGGGAAGCTATGCACTCCACAAATTGAAAGAGTAAAGATAATTCTAGAAGCACACACTTCTCTAATATCAGGTCACTTTGGGGTGAGAAAAACCATTGCACAGCTGCAAAGATTTTGTTATTGGTCAAAAATGAACGAGACAGTTTCTAGATATGTAAGAGGGTGTACTATGTGTGCTAAAAGCAAGCCCAGCAATAGGAAACTAGGCTTGTAAACTCCATTTCCAGTTCCTTCTCCATCCTTGGGAAATCGTTTCCATGGACTTTGTTGGAGGACTTCCTAAATGTAGGAAGGGTGATGATTATCTGTATGTTGTTGTGGATAGGTTCAGAAAAATGTGTATCTTAATACCTTGTAATAAACATATTACAGCTGAACAAACTACAACACTATTATTTCAACATGTATGGGTTCATTTTGGATTACCCACTTCCATTATATCTTATCGAGATACCAGATTTGTGGGGAAGTTTTGGCCAAGTTTGTGGGAACTGATGGACACCAAACTGAAGAAAAGCACAACTTTCCATCCACAAATCGATGGCCAAACAGAAGTAGTCAACAGGAAAGTGATCCAGTTGCTCAAGGTATATTGTAACAAACATCCCAAGCTTTGGGATGAACATTTGTGTTATGTGCAGCATGCTTACAAACAAGCCAAACATTCTTCCACACAGAGATTTCCTTTTGAGACCTGTTTTGGTTTCACACCAAGGTCTCCCTTGGATTTTGTCTTTGGTAAGGACACAACAGTTGAGGGACACAACGATGTGGACAAGGCAACTAGGTTCATTGAACAAATTCAAGGGATCCATTAGGTAGTACAGGAACAACTGGAAAAGAGCCAGGCCAAATACAAGGCAAGGCATGACAAGCATCGGATGGAGCATAGTTTTCAAGTTGGTGATAAAGTCTGGCTGTATATCAGCAAGGACAGGATACAAGGTGAAGGTAAAAAGCTAAAACCAATAAGGTATGGAATTTTCAGGATCCTTGAGAAAATTGGTGAGAATGTTTTTCGCCTTGATTTGTCGACTTATATGCACATCTACTCAATCGTCAATGCAGACAGCTTGAGACTATTTGAACCTTCGTTAATTGAATATCTTGAAGAGCAGAGTCAATTGCCTTCTATTGATGACCTATTACCTGAATATCTTAATGAATTGCAGGAAGACACAGTTCTGGATAGGAAGGTGAGAACGACGCGCAGTGGAGATGTTGAGTACCTCAGAATCGGGCTCAGGGGTTCAAAGCCAAGCAATGCAAAATGGATAGAGTTTGGACAGGTGAGAAAGTTGAATCCTCACTTAGTTTATGCTTGAAAACCAACTTTTGGTGGTCGAAAAGCTTTTTTAGTGGGAAGGTCGTGATCCGAATTGGATCCTCAAACAATTTGATGATTGTTAAGAATGAATGAGAGACTTCAAGAAATCTTATAGCTATTAGAAATAACCTCTGAATAATGGCAATTTGCAACTAGCACAGAGGAACGAGGACCTTCGGTCAAAGCGTGTTGACTGTTGGCCCATGGAGACCACGCATGGTGCAAAAATGGCAATTGGGAAGCTCAGATTCAGAAATGGAGGTTGTTTCTGATACGCGATTAGCGCAAGAACTAATCGCGTATCACTAGGCAAAATCCCTCGAGAAGGAAAGGCCCCGAGCGCTCGGTCACAAGGGAAAACCAGAAAACCGACAAGCCGATTCCCGCGCTCAAAACCGGCGGAATATCGGAGGCATTTCAGGCAGTAAGTGTGTTTGGCCGAGGACCCAGCGATTTCATACACCGAGTGACACATGTTCAGCAGGGAGAGAGATAAATCGCTTACATCACGGATTAACAATCGAGCAACTCAACAGCATGATATAAGTGAAGATCGTTGGCTTTGGGGGCTCCAGATCAGCGGCGGAGATTCAACCCGATGGATGACTGAACCCGAGGGAGGAGTAAATTGCGGTGCATAATATTTGAAGTCTGATTTGACCAATGAATCAATAGAAGGATCAGTTTCACATGCATCTAAGAAATAACGGAAAAAAAAAAAAAAAAAAAAAAAAAAAAAAAAAAAAAAAAAGGACTGTTTAGGAAGAACTGACACTCAGTTCGCGAGGAGACAGGTGGCCACCTCTCTGAAGTGTTACACAACGATGGTGACGCAGGGCAGAGGAGTTCAAGCAGACAAATCCAGAGAGATGGGAAGCAGAAACGAACAGTCGGGAAGAATGAAATAGCTTTAAAGCCATGCACATACAGTGAGGCAGAGAAGCAGTGAAGAAGCCGAAGGCCGAGAGACACAGAAGGAGAGGAAAATTTGTAGAGGACAGAGAAGTCCAGCTGACAATTAGAGTAAGGGAAGCATCAAGCAAACAGAGACCAATTGAGGTAGAAATTCAGTAAGGGGAGTCTGTGAACTCTAAGGACTTGGTAATTCCAAGTTCCATCCTATTGATCATCCTCTGTCAAGTGAGACTTAGATTGAGCTCCTTATTGTAAGAATCTGATTTAAAAACATAATAAAAAGGCCACCATTGAAGGCTGGACTAGGAGATGTAGCCTAGGAGGATTGGGTGAACTTCTTATTAAATTTTGTTGTGTTTATGTTTGCTTACTGTGATCTCTTACTGTTTCAAGTGTCTGTGTATTTCGCAATCTTATCGATCCGTTGCACAAGATAACATAGACACACACACCAGCACATGAGTTTGTAATACCTTCATTAATTTCCTGAGGTCACTGAGGGGTGATTTCAGATCAAGTGGTATCAGAGCTATAGGTTGTTAAGGTTATACAAGCTTGTGCTGGATTTAGCTGTTGAATGCTAACTAGATCAAAACTCAAATTAGGAGAAGGAGAGTTGGTTGAACCTAATCATGAAATTGGAAGAGTCTATCCTCATAAGAAAATGTCGGAGGAATGTTCTGTGGGCCCAGACCCTCAATTTATAGATAGTTTCCTGGCCATAAGATCCATGGTAGAGGAAATGTATAAGGACTTTAGAAAACATAAACATGAGGAATCATCAGGCTCCAAACCAGATAAAGGAGAAGAAGAGTCTCTCCTCCATGACCACTCAAAAGGCAAAGGGAAAGAAGAAAACTTTCTCACACCTCCTAATAGCCCTGAACATAAAAAGAAGATATCTTTGATTAAACTAGATGCTAAATTTGATTTACCAATAAATGATGGAGAGTTGAATGTAGAAAAGCTGGAAAATTGGATCAGACAAATTGATGTTTATTGTAGAGAGTAGAGTATCGACTCAGACAAGAGCAAGATTCAGCTGGCTAGTCTATGCCTTAGGGGAACTGCCTTGGTTTGGTAGGAAGGCAGGACCCAAGCTGACATGAAGAGACATGGTAAGACTCTTTCTGTCTGGAGTGAATTTGTTTCTGCAATCAAAAAGCAGTTCTATCCATTGGCCTACATGCAACAAGCCATGATGAGCTGGCAAACTCTTCACCAATTGAAAGGGCAAAGTGTACAAGGTTACACCCAAGAAATTAAGAAGAGAGATTTTATTCTAGGAATCTCATTAGACTCACCTGAGACTCTGTTGAAGTACATCGGTGGTCTACACAGCTACATGAGGCACACTATCCTCGTGTTTAATCCCACTAGTATAGATGAGGTATATGTTCGAGCTACGCATCTAGAAGCTAGAGGAAAGAATGGGAACCCAAAGGTTGGAGGATCATCCAAGCCCATTGCAATAAATAATAAGGAGAAAAGAAAACAAAAATGGAAAGAGAGGAAAGCCAACACTGCACAGAAAAGAAAGTCTTCATGCACTCACTGTAAGAAGGATGGGCATGATGATGAGCACTATTGGATTCTACATCTGGAGCTGAGACCTAAGAAGTTCTAGGGCAAGAAGAAGAAGACTGATGCAGCTATTCAGAAAGATTTGGGATCAGACTCAGGAGATGAAACAACCATTGCAGCCACAGGTATAAAAGGTAAGAATTCTGAAGCATCTACTAGTAATTCTACACAATCGACTATTGATGAAGAAAATGAGAGAAAAATACATGGCTTTTCCATATTCGAGTTATTTCCAAACATCAAAAGATTGATGCTTTGTTTGATAATGGCTCACAAGTAAATTTAATTTCTGAAGAAATTGTAAAGAAGTTGGGATTACTGACTACACCTCACAAGAAACCATACCTATTAGATTGGTTAAGTGATAAAGCACAACTACAAGTGACTAGACAATGCAAACTCAAGTTTTATTTTGGGTCAGCATTTGTACATGAGGTTGAGTTAGATATAATTCCTTTGGATATATGTGGAATTATTTTAGGAAGTCCTTACTTGCATGACAGAAAAGCTATTTTCTATAGAGCTGAGAACAAGTATCTACTTGTTAAAGATGGAATCGAATACTTTGTAAGAGCTCATAAGCTCAAGAATAATTATACTCTCATAAACTCAGGATAGATGAAACGAATCGTAAATTCATGCAAACAATTTTTACTGATGGTTGTAAAGGAAAAGAAACCTAATAAAACCAATGTATTTGAGGGATGTGATGCTAAACAGCGAGCTGATTTACAAAAATTTGTTTCAAAGTATGATATCTTGTTTCAAGAACCAAAAGGTCTGCCACCCAAAAAGGAAATAGTGCATGGTATTAATTTGCAGCAAGATGATCCATTGCCTAACATTGGGATGTACAGGTTGTTCGCTTTAAAGAATGTAGAATCAAGAAGTAGGTGCAGGAGTTGCTCGAGAAAGGGTTCATCAGACCTAGCACATCACCATGTGGTTCACCAATCGTTTTGGTGAGAAAGAAATTTGGCTCGTGGAGAATGTGCATTGATTAAAAAGAACTGAATAAAATAACAATCAAAAATCGTTATCCCGTTCCTCGCATAGATGATCTATTAGATCAGTTAAAGGAAGCTGTTTATTTTTCCAAGTTAGACTTGCATAGTGGATATCATCAGGTCAGAGTTGCAGAACAAGACGCATGGAAGACTGCTTTCAAAACAAAGAAGGGATTGTATGAGTGGCTGGTTATGCCTTTTGGCTTAACTAATGCTCATGCTACTTTCATGAGAATAACGAATGATGTGCTCAGACCTTTTCTTGATGATTTCGTTATTGTATATTTAGATGACATTCTTATATTTAGCAAAACATGGGAAGAACATTTAAAGCATGTTAAGCAAACACTAGATGTTTTAAAAAGAGAAAAAATTTATGTTAAACTCTCAAAATGTGAATTTGGCAAAACATCTTTGAATTATTCGGGACATATAGTAGGGTATGGTGAATTGAAGATAGATCCCTCTAAGGTGGTAGTCAATGTAAACTAGCCTAAACCCAAATTTGCTACAGAAGTTAGAAGCTTCCTAGGAGTAGCACAATATTGGAAAAAGTTCATTTCTAACTTTTCCTTAATTGCAGCTCCCTTACATACTTTAACAGGATTGAACAAGGTGTTTCAGTGGGGAGGCAAACAGCAGAAAGCCTTCGACACCTTGAAAGAAAAGATTAGTACAGCACCAATACTAGCACTACCATATCTTCAAAGACCGTTTGAAATCCAAACAGATTCTAGTGACTATGCCATGGGAGCAGTGTTGATACAACACGGTAAACCCATATGTTATCATTCTGAGACGTTTAATTTTGCAGTAGTTAACTATCCCACATATGATAAGGAATTGTATGCATTAGTACAGAGTGTGAAAAAGTGGAAACATTACTTAATAGGAAAAGAAACAGTTATCCATACTGATCATCAACCACTTCAACATCTACACTCCCAAACTAAGTTGCAACAATCAAGACACTACAGGTGGATGGGGTTCCTATAGCAGTTTCATTTAGTCATCAGATATAAAAAGGGCATACATAATAAAGTTGCAGATATGTTATCTAGACTCATTATAAATGCATCTACTATACTTAAGCATAATTATCTATTACATGAAAGTTACATTAAACAATATGCTCAAGATATAGACTTTAAAGATGTATATGCAACTGTAAGTCAAGTCAAAAGAGTAGAAGAATTGGATTATCATATTAAGGACAAACTCTTGTATCATTTTGGGAAGCTATGCATTCCACAAACTGAATGAGTTAAGATAATTCGAGAAACACACACTGCTCTAATATTAGGTCACTTTGGGGTGAGCAAAATCGTTGCGCAGATGCAAAGATTTTGTTATTGGCCAAAAATGAACGAGAGAGTTTTTAGATATGTAAGAGGGTGTACTATGTGTGCTAAAAGCAAGACCAACAATAGGAAACTAGGCTTGTACACTCCATTGCCAGTTCCTTCTCATCCTTGGGAAAGTGTTTCCATGGACTTTGTTGGAGGACTGCCTAAATGTAGGAAGGGTCATGATTATCTGTATATTGTTGTGGATAAGTTCCGCAAAATGTGTATCTTGATACCTTGTAATAAATAGATTACAGCTGAACAAACTATAAAATTGTTCTTTCAACATGTATGGGTTCATTTTGGATTACCCACTTCCATTATATCTGATCAAGACACCAGATTTGTGGGGAATTTTTGGTCAAGTTTGTGGGAACTGATGGGCACCAAACTGAAGAAAAGTACAACTTTCTATCCACAAACCGATGGCCAGACAAAAGTAGTCAACAAGACAGTGATCCAGTTGCTCAGGGGATATTGCAGCAAATATCCCAAGCTTTGGGATGAACATTTGTGTTATGTGCAGCATGCTTACTGTTAGGATTCCAAGAAACTCTCCTAGGTTGTAGCTCGGAAATTCCTGGTAACATATAAATTCAACTATTGTTGCAGGTTTAATTGGAAGGAATGATGGTTTGGTTCAAGCCAGATAACCACTTTCACTCTATTTCACTCCAGACATGCATGAACACCCTCAGACTACAAGGCTTTAGACCACCAATGCTCACAGTTTTAGATGTTAGGTGAATATGGAGAATACACCAACAGATGCGCAAGACCATGTGATGGCCGGCTGAAACTAGTAAAGAAACCTGTAAATCTAATCTATTAATGCAAGGACAGGATGACAGCTCTCCTGCATTAGATAGAAAGAAACCTAAGCAAACTATTCATTGATGCAATCAATACTTTAACACAGAGATAATATG
Source organism: Pinus taeda (assembly GCA_000404065.3). Lineage (NCBI taxonomy): Eukaryota > Viridiplantae > Streptophyta > Pinopsida > Pinales > Pinaceae > Pinus > Pinus taeda. Next base: position 158,161 of record APFE030694489.1, read on the forward strand.
ACAGTTATCTAGTGCTAAAGACCAAGAGCTCAAGAATACAGCATATCAGGCACAAGCTTAGAATAAGAAGAAAATGGACAGTGAGCAATTAACAACAAAAGAAGCTTGTATTAGCTGAAACTGAAGATGAGATGCTACAAGTGACAAAATGTCTACAGCCTCCAGAAGTTGAACCTTACATCAAATGCCAACCCTGATTACATCTTGCTCCTAGATATTTATAAGTTCACAATACTAAGGCATTGGGCAGTTCAGGTATGGAGGGGTCATAATTGACCACCAATTGCATTTAACCACCTGATGGAGTCTCTTGACAAGGTTACTTGATTCAGGAGGTGAATCTGATCTGTTCAGGGGTTGTGCTATCCTTTTAGGCGGTTGAAGTGCTCGTACCAGTGGAGTCCATGACTGATAAATTCAATTACAAAGTCGTGCTATGTCCTTGTCTCCCTTGGCCATGCTTTATGTTAAATATGGTGGTTGGGAGTCTGACTGTGACTGATGCGGGAAAATTGGTCATCTCCTTCTTCAGGAAACAGAATGGTTAGAGGATGTGGAATGTAGGGCAGGTGGATGATTTGGGTGAACAAGAAGAATGACCGTCGGATCAGGGAAATGGACAGCGGAGGCTATCGACCGAGTTGGGAGCGGGGTGAGTTAGGGCCATTAGATCTTCAACAGACAGATCAGATGGTCATCAAGAAACGAAGCTGCATGGTTGTTTATCGGGCGGGGCGGATTGGTTGGGTGGTAATGGTTTTCATCGCACCACTTTCGGGCCTAAAGTAGTAAAATCCCGGGGCCGATCGATTCCATTCAACGATCGAGAGACCGTCAAATCTTGGTCGAGATGATCTGATGGCAGAGAGTGGTAGGGTGGGTCACCTTTATCAGGTGCGACGGGAGCCGTTGGATCGACGGGGAAGATCAATGACGGGAATGTGGCACGACGATTTATGAACGCGTGAAGACATATGGTATGGTTTTATGGTCGTTTTGGCTTTTTGCACTCGAGGCTAAGGTCAAAGGGGGGTTGCTTTGTCAGGTTTAGGAGGCAAATAGGGAAATGGAGGTGGTAGAGATTAAGCAGGGTAGGAGGAGAAGGGAAAATGACCCATGTGAGGCCCCTTTGAAGACACCACCAAACAGACCAAGCTTTTCTCTGACATTAGAAAGTCAGCGCTACATAGTAGAGCCAACACTGGCTCCTTCTGGGGATGAAATCTTCCCTGTGAGGTTGCAAGAACCATAGACCACTGCCTTCTACATAAAAACAAGATCAAAAATATTGCCTAGTATTCCATTGGGCATGGAGTCTGCTTAAGCCTATACTAAAACTGTAAAAATAACATATTTACAATGTTGAGGCCTAAAAGCCTTAAACGAAGTAAATTTAAAAAAACTGCCCATTAACTGAGCCATCAAAAATTGTTTCTCCTTCCAAACTCTGCAGCATGAAAGTGTTGTTCCCTTAGACCTGAGAGATGATAAAAGGCCCTATCCATAGAGCGTCGAATTTACCGGGATCTCCCTGCCTTTCCTTCAGTGCATCCCATTGGAGAAAATAGTCACCATACTGAGGATTAAGCCTTTTTACTTTTCTATGAAAGGTTTCTTTCTCTTGGTCAATGCGCATGTCAGCCAATTCATCAAAGACATGCAAAATCTTATTGATTTGACACCTACCTCAAAAAGTTTAGGGCATTTGACCTTATCAGGTAGAGATGGTTTATATTTCACCCCCTCTTTGTATGCTCTCATCCTTGGATGTCTTTTGTTGAAGATTTTCTACACCTACTGAATAATAAGGGCTACTGTGTACTCGGCTGTGTCATTTGTGGCCTGAACGATTAATATAAATGGTGAATCAATGTATTCTTGTGTGGGGGACACAAAGACCTTGCCTACTCCTGTAGCTTTCTTAGAACAAGCCCCATCAAAGAAGGTGTCCCAAATCTATGGGCCTTCTTCCTTTGTGGTCTAGCAAACTAGCTTTTCAAGCTGTGTGGAGGCCAACTAGGTAGGCTTCGTAATATCAAGACTGAGATTATCCATGTCAGCCTTAGGCATTGAATTATGGTTGGCTTCAGTGCCTGGGGGGAATTATGAGGGATTTTATCTTGAACAAACAGAGGAACATAAGATGATGGGGAGCTAACTTCGCATTTTTTGATCACTAGGCTAACAATAACAACTGCTTGGTCATTTTGCAAATTCACATAGTCAGTGGAAGCTTGGATGTTTTTAGGCTCAAGATCCTCAAGGATAGATTTCTTGAGGGACTCATTCTTCACTAGTTCAATCAGAGGCATGGGTATTCTTGGCTTTGAATTTCTGATTGAAAACTGAAAGAAGAAGGGGGATTTTCAAGGCCTCTTACCTCTATGGCTGGAACTTTAAGGATGATGGGATCAACTATTGGTTTCTTTGGCTTATTAGCATGTTGTTCTGTAGGAACAAAAGCTTTATGAGCAGGAGCTTCTTTGACATTATTCACCATAGTTCTCAAATCATATTGATGTTGATCGACAGTGGGTAGAATAGCTTCACCATCACATTCTTGGTTGATCCGACCATTGAATAATGACTTCTCATAGGCAGCTTTGGTTAAAAAAGGGGCAATGCCCTCGTCTTCCATACCATGGATCTCATCATCTTCTTCAAGATGCTCCTCTTCCTTGACTGTATTCTGAAAAAGGTGCTTCACCCTTTGATCTTCATTTGCATCTTTGTTTCTTTGCAAAATTTGCAACTGATCATTTTCTCTTCTATATGGATTTGGATTTTGAAGAGCAAAGGTATTAGGAACCCTTTCTTTCCCATAATTTTGCTCAACCTTCAATTTGGAAACTTCAGAGGCTAATGACTCTATCATCTTGGCCATTTTATCGATATTAGGATCTAAAGATGATGGGGGCTCACCCCTTTGTCTTCTTCTATCACCATTTCCTTTGAGATTTTCTGCAACCATGATGTTTGATTCTACTTCCAGGGTTGCATCTTGCATATCAGCCAAAGAAGCACATCTTCTCTCCCTCAATAGTAAACATAAATAAGAATCGAAGGCATTGGCATAGGTGAGCTTAGCAGAGGTAGGGGTGGGTTTCACTTCAGCTGGTATCTTGTTGTACATGCGGTTAAATCTCTTATTGAAATCAAACAGCAACTCAATGTTTTCCCTCTATAAGTTCCCAAACTCAATATGATAGTATAGTAGATCTTTCTTATCCCCCCAATGCTTTAGGAACACATCATCTAGGGCCTCAATGTCTGCTATAGACCTAGGGGTTAATTCTCTAAACCATTTTCTAGCCTCTCCATCTAGGCTTTAGACAAATACCCTCATCCACCATCATCTTCACTGGTGTCTAGGATATCGGCATAGCTATAAAAAGACTCAAGGTGCTCTTCAGTTTTTACTCCCTTTGTACCAGTGAACTTAGGCATGTATTTTTTATATTATCCTGCATGCATGGCATTCAAAGGAGTAGGCAAGACCAGGGGTCCATACCTAGCAGCTATGATTCTCTCCATCTTGGTGGGTACTTGTGGGCCTACCATGACTGGGGTAGATGGAAGGGTACTGGCAGTCTGCAGTGTAGGCAGCTGAGAAATGACTGACGGGGCTGAAGGAAACTGATGGACTATAGGGCGGGTTTTCTTTGGACTGAGATCTAAAGGGGAGCTTATTGAACAAGGAGCTTTATGAATCTCTAAGAGTATTTCTTCACTGATAGTGCTAGGCTCTATATTTTCAACATGTGCATGCTCAACTACAAGCCTTTCTTACAGAGATACATAAGATTGTTTGGGCTTACCTGATCCTGATGCTCCCTTTCGTGATATCTTGCTTTGCTTGACAATCTTCTCAGGGTCAGGCACTGGGTCAGCTGGTGATTTCTCAGGATTTCTCTGAGTATGTTTCACGAACTGAGCCAGAACTATGATGTGAAGTCGCCACAAGGTTCGTCCTCATAGAGTCGCCAGATAGATTATTACAACCAAAAATGTGTCTAGACTTTCTCTATCATCAAAGTTGGATCTGTGTCGTTCTCCCAGGGAAGCTGAGCTTCAATCTCCTCTTCCCGGAAACGGCGCCAATTATGTTAGAATTCCAAGAAACTCTCCTAGGTCATAGCTCGAAAATGTCGGTAACATATAAATTCAACTATTGTTGCAGGTTTAATTGGAAGGAATGATGGTTTGGTTCAAGCCAGATAACCACTTTCACTCTATTTCACTCCAGACATGCATGAACACCCTCAGACTACAAGGCTTTAGACCACCAATGCTCATAGTTTTAGATGTTAGGTGAATATGGAGAATACTAACCACACCAGCAGATGCACAAGACCATGTGATGGTTGGCTGCAACCAGTAAAGAAACCTGTAAATCTAATCTATTAATGCAAGGACAGGATGACAGCTCTCCTGCATTAGATAAAAAGAAACCTGAGCAACCTATTTAGTGATGCAATCAATACTTTAACACAGAGATAAGATGATAGATATATAGTGCTAAAGACCAAGAGCTCAATAATACAACATATCAGGCACAAGCTTAGAATAAGAAGAAAATGGAAAGTGAGCAGTTAATAGCAAAAGAAGCTTGTATTAGCTGAAAATGAAGATGAGACGCTTCAAGTGACAAAATGTCTACAGTCTCCAGAAGTTGAACCTTACATCAAATGCCAACCCTGATTACATCTTGCTCGTGGATATTTATAAGTTTACAATACTAAGGCATTGGGCCGTTCAGGTATGGAGGGGTCATAATTGACCACCAACTGCATTTAACCGCCTGATGGAGTCTCTGGACAAGGTTACTTGATTTAGGAGGTGAATCTGATTTTTTTAGGGGTTGTGCTATACTTTTAGGCGGTTGGAGTGCTCGTACCGGTGGAGTCCATGACTGATAAATTCACTTACAGAGTCGTGCTATGTCCTTGTCTCCCCTGGCCATGTTTTCTGTTAAATATGGTGGTTGGGAGTCTGACTGTGACTGATGTGGGCAAGCAGGTCATCTCCTTCTTTGGGCAACAGAATGGTCAGAGGACGTGGAATGCATGGGCAGGTGGATGATTTGGGTGAACAGAAAGAATGCCCATCGGATCAGGGAAATGGATGGTGGAGATGGCTCAGTAGAGGCTATCGACCGAGTTGGGAGTGGGGTGAGTTAGGTTCGTTGGATCTTCAGCAGACAGATCGGACAGTCATCGGGAGACGAAGCTGCATAGTTGTTTATCGGGCAGGGCGGATTGGTCGGGCAGTAATGGTTTTCATCACACCACTTTTGGCCCTAAAGTGGTAAAAGCCTGGGGTCGAGCGATTCCATTCAACAATCGACACGTAGCAGCAAATGAGAGAGAAAAATTTCTCTCATCATGAGCTATCGCTCGATTAAGTTGTTGGCACGATGAAGGCGAAGACCATTAGATCTTGGTGGAGATGATCTGACGACGGAGAGTGGTAGGGCAGGTCGTCTTTATCGAGTGCGACGAGAGCTGTTGGATCGGTAGGGAAGATAAATGACCGGAATCCGGCGCGACGACTTATGAACGTGCAAAGACATATGGTAGGGCTTTATGGTCAGTTTGGGGTTTTTCACTCTGGGCTAAGGTCAAAGGGGGGTTGCTTTGTCGGGTTTAGGAGGCAAATAGGGAAATGGAGGTGGTAGAGAGTAAGCGGGGTAGGAGGAGAAGGGAAAATGACCCATGTGAGGCCCCTTTGAAGACACCACCAAACAGACCAAGCTTTTCTCTGACATTAGAAATTCAGCGCTGCATAGCAGAGCTAACACTTACAACCAAGCCAAACATTCTTCCACACAGAGATCTCCTTTTAAGACCTATTTTGGTTTCACACTAAGGTCTCCCTTGGATTTTGTCTTTGGTAAGGACACAACAGTTGAGGGACGCAATGATGTGGACAAGGCAACTACGGTTATTGAACAAATTCAAGGGATCCATCAGGCAGTACAGGAACAGCTGGAAAATAGCCAGGCCAAATACAAGGTAAGGCATGACAAGCATCGGATGGAGCATATTTTTCAAGTTGGTGACCAAGTCTGGTTGTATATCAGCAAGGACGGGAATAGCTGGAAAATAGCCAGGCCAAATACAAGGCAAGGCATGAAAAGCATCAGATGGAGCATAGTTTTCAAGTTGGTGACCAAGTCTGGTTGTATATCAGCAAGGACAGGATGCAAGGTGAAGGTAAAAAGATAAAACCAATAAGGTATGGACCTTTCAGGATCCTTGAGAAAATTGGTGAGAATTATTTTTTCCTTGATTTGCCAGCTTATATGCACATCTACTCAATCGTCAATGCAGACAGCTTGAGACTATTTGAACCTTCGTTAATTGAAGATCCTAAAGAGTAGATTCAATTGCCTTCTATTGATGACCTATTACCTTAATATCTTAATGAATTGCAGGAAGACATAGTTCTGGACAGGAAGGTGAGAACGGTGCGTAGAGGAAATGTTGAGTACCTCAGAATTGGGCTCAGGGGTTCAAAGCCAAGCAGTGCAAAATGGATAGAGATTGGACAGGTGAGAAAGTTGTATCCTCACTTAGTCGATGCTTGAAAACAAACTTTTGGTGGTCCAAAATCTTTTTCAGTGGGAAGGCCGTGATCTGAATTGGATCCTCAAACAATTCGATGATTGTTAAGAATGAATGATAGAATTCAATAAATCTTATAGCTATCATAAATAACCTCTGAATAATGGCAATTTACAGCCAGCACGGAGCAACGAGGACCTTCGGTCAAAGCATGCTAACCATTGGCCCATGGAGACTGCGCCTGGCGCAAAAATGGAAATTGGGAAGCTCAGATCCAGAAATGGAGGTTGTTTCTGAGTGCTAATCGTGTATCGCTGGGCAAAACCCCTCGAGAAGGAAAGGCCCCAAGTGCTCGGTCAAAAGGGAAAACCAGAAAACTATGGGAAAGCGCTAAAATCGACAAGGCAGGTCCCGCGCTCAAAACTGGCAAAATATCGGAGGCATTTCGGGTGGCAAGTGGGTTTGGCCGAGGACCCATCGATTCCATACACCGAGTGATGCGTGTCCAACAGGGAGAGAGAGAAACCGCTTACATCACGGATTAATGATCGAGCAACTCAACCACACGATATAAGCAAAGATTGTTGTATCTAGGGGCTCCAAATCAACGACAGAGGTTCAACCCAATGGATGACTAAACCCGAGGGAGAAATAAACTGTGGCACATAAGATTTGAAGTCCAATTTGACCAATGAATCGACAGAAGGATCCGTTCCACAAGCATCTGGGAAATAATGGAAAAAAATGACCATTCAGGAAGAACTGACACTCAGTTCGCAAGGAGACAGGTGGCCACCTCTCCGTGAAGCGTTACGCAGCAATGATGATGCAGTGTAGAGGAGTCCCAGTAGATAGCTGCAGGCGATCTAGAGAGATGGGAAGCCGAAACTAACAGTAAAAGGAACGAACTAGCTTTAAAGCCACAAGCTGATAGAGACAGGACAGACAGTGAGGCAGAGAAGCAGTGAAGAAGCCGAAGGCTGAGAGACATAGAAAGAGAGGCAAAGTTGCAGAGGATAGAGAAGCCGAGCTGACCATCAGAGTAAGGGCAGCATCGAGTAGACAGAGACCAATTTAGGTCAAAATTCGGTAAGGGGAGTCTGTGAACTCTAAGGACTTGGGAATTCCAAGTGCCATCCTACTGATCATCCTCTATCAAGTGAGACTCAGATTGAGATCCTTATTGTAAGACTCTGCTTTAAAAACATAATAAAAAGGCCACCACTGAAGGTTGGACCAGGAGACGTAGCCCAGGAGGATTGGGTGAACTCCTTATTAAATTTTTTTGTGTTTATGTTTGCTAACTGTGATCTCTTACTGTTTCAAGTGTCTGTGTATTTCGCAATCTTATCGATCTGTTGCACAAGATAACATAGACACACACACCAACACATAAGTCTGTAATACCTTCATTAATTTCCTGAGGTCACCAAAGGGTGATTTCAGATCAATACACCTCCAAGCTTACTAAAATCAACTCTTCTCATAATTCCTTACATGTTTTAATTATATTTTACTTAATTAGATGAGTAAAAGTAAGATGTTATGTCTAGTGGTCTATTGTGTATTGATTGCAGGTTTTTGGGAGAAAAATATGGAAATTTTGGCTAATTAATGTGCAGGAACTCGAATGAGACAAGAAGGAGAGATTATAGGAGAAAATCCTCGCTCATTCAAGTATCCCTCAATCAAATCACACTAGCTCACAGTTGCAGGTAGTCGAGTCATCAATATCATTGGCAGCCGAGCGAGTGATAGTTAAGAACCAGTTCATCTTGAGTTTGGAACCAAGCCTCCATAGATTTAAGGAATTTTTTGGAGACTTCAGTTGTATAAATAAAGAGGCCTAGAACCTCATTAGGATTCATATCTTTTATGTAAGAGAACTAAGCATTTTCGAGTTGAAGGATTGTGGCAAAACACTGTTATGTATTTTTTTGATATGATAATGAGAATGAGCATTGCATTGATCGAGTACTAAGTTGACTCAGAGAGCTGAAGCTCTTGGGTTAGGACCCAACCCTAGTAGTAGAGGTTCCTCTTATTGTACTTGTAAGCTTAGGTTATTTTGTAGATTACTTGTTGAATTGATTTTGGCATTGTTTCATTGCAAGTATTGGTGAATTTGATTAGTTTTCTTCCATTTGTGCATAGCTTTAGCAGTAGCTTTAGAGAGATGAAGGAATAGCAAAAATCCTGATAGCAGGTGGATCTTGCCTCACTCCTCCTTCAGGGACCATGGTTTGAGGAAAAACTCCTATTCAACCCCAAAAAGACAGAATTCTGATTTCTTATGGAATTTAGGGTTTTATGTTAATTAGGCTAGCATCTTTTCAGTTTTCAAGGATAGGGTTTAGTTGTTATTTCTGATATATCCAACTTTGTATTAGATCTCATGGTGTTTCATAATATGCTACAAGTATTTCCATGCATGAAATAGGAAAATGAATGATGGAATTATGTTTTCTTATGTTGATTGGAAATCTTCCTTATTTTGACATGATTCATGGGTAAATGCCAGTGATATGTGTATTACGAGAGTTTCAATACTACAGGAAGATCTCATGTCAACAACCCCAGCCTAACCCCATCCATCAATGATCACCAAAATCCACTAAGTCCATAAACCAATTTGTCATTCCATAAGAACAACTTTCCATGTTTGTTGAGAAAATCCAACCATCTTACAAACTTTGGTTTAAGTTCTGAAGAAGTCCTAGCTACTCCCTTGCCTTCTTCCTTCCATCATTCACCTTCCTTAAGCCCTATACCACCTTCCAAATCACTCCTTATGATTTCGGTCGGATCTTGTAGGAATACAGGGGATCCGGTAGGAGCATTAGGACATCCTGTAGGTGCATTAGGGCATCCTGTAGGATGACCTGTAGTGACCTAGTTTTAGGCCGATTTGTGGAAAATGCATCCAGAAAGATAGGAGAAGATACCTTCTTGCCTCTCAAGCCATCTGACCCTTCACAACCATCTCTCTCCACACCTAGCCTACATTCCATACAATCAGGAAGAATTAGCATCCATGTTTTAAAAAAAAAAGGACAAAAAGAAAAAGGTTATTGTGTTCATTCATATGCACAGCAGTAAAGTGTTTGATTATCTTGGATTGCATGCTTAGGATAGTTAGGGTTACATATGTGTTAGCTTAGAATTTTTCTGAAGCAAAATCTCTTAACAAATAGTTAGATGAGTGGCGTGTTTAAAGAATTTATTTCATTCTTTCATTACTGCAGTAGATAATATTTCAATTCTCTCAATTAGGATAAAATTCCCCTTTCTCCATTTGTAATCAAACTTATTCTAAATCAATAGAACGTTGGTTTGAGAAACCCTAGTGGTCTATCGCCAGCTCAGAAGTGACAAAGAATGGACCCATTGCATCTACTTATGTATACATCATTGTCACCTCCAAGTTTGTACGAACCCTGGGTTGATAAAGTAAAGTTGGTAGCACCAGGAGTTGCAGCATTCTTGCTGCAATACAGGTGCTCATCACTTATTATCTTTTTACATGGCATTGGAACGCACATATTACTAAACTTGTAAACAACCATGAATATGTATTCATGTCCCTTCTTTGTTGTTGGTAAACCTCCCACAAAGTCCATGGAATTTGTTGTTACAAATTCAGAAAGGCAGAGATATTTTCTTATACTTGATAATTACTTGTGATGTTCTTGACTTATTATTAGGTTTCTTTATATTCTCTTTCTGTTAGTTCATCAAGCAATTACTAAAGCAATATCACATAAAACAATGGACACCAGATGTAGGCTCACAACCAGGGAAAACCCCTCTCTATGGGAAAATCCAGTCAGTAATTCTTCCTTTAATAGTTTTCTAGAGATATTCCAAGACTCTTGACCTTGACACAAACTTTCCTCCACACCAAGTCAGCCTTCCTCTTCTCTGACAAGTGATCCTACTTGACCTAGCAGCAATAGTATCAGTGGAAGCACTTTCTTCAACCCAACAACTTTGATCATGCCTTGGAAACTTCGATATTCACTGGAATACTTTTATCTTCTCTTAAAAACTTTGATCTTGGCCCAATACAACTTCTAGAGGCAACAACATCCAGCAACTTCGACCTATACTTTGATCTGGTAGAAGCAACATGTATTAATTGGCTACAACATAGCAAAGAGAACTTTGATCTTCCAAACCAAGGCATAAGAGAGAGAGATAGATGCACCAAAATTTCAATCTTCCTCCTTTCCTTCTCCTAGACAAAACTCGCACTTCCTTTTCGTCCTTCCTCTATTTCGCACTTTTTCCAACTTCAAGAGATATTGAACTTGCTTATTAAGTGAGTGCTTCAAATGGAATTAGAACTACTTCATTTGTAGTCCTTTGTTGAGGTCGAATAGCCCTCTTTATGGCCGACTTGGTGTGGAGGCAACATAATTCATATTTGACTCAATACTTAACCTTTTTACATGATTCAAAAGCCCAAAAATGGTCTCGTTACAAGTGTAATGACTCTATTGACTCAAAGTAAATCCTATAAGTCCTCAATGGGGAATTTGACCTAAACCAGGATGACCCAAGCATGAAACCCATGCTTTAATAAGTCATAATAATAATAATTTTCTTTATTCTTTTGACAACTACATTACATGATGACTCAAATACATTAATGAAGACCGAAACTAGTTACATTTTCCAACATTTATTTCCCAAGAATGAGTGGTTACAAGTAAGGGATTGTATATACCATTTTCATGTTACTAGACTTGTTGGTACAACAAAACATTAATCATCTTACAAACCTAGGTATGTCTTACATCTTGGGCCAATACACGTACTTCTTTAGGTTGGCCACCATCTTCCCAACACCAATGTTCCTTACAACATTTGAGGTGTGAGCCTCTATAATTAGTTACATTTTCTCACCTTTAGGAACACATAACTTATCCAAGTAACCCATCATGGAGATGGTAATTGATTGTGTTTTCACCATCTTGCACATGAGTCTAACTTTGCAATTGTTGAAACACCTCCTTGAAGTCATCATTTGTGCCTCATCCTACGAATATGCCTTTATATATGCATCATGGGTGAATGGCTCCATGTGCATAAGATTTCCCAAATCTATGATCTTTGATGTGGGTGGCCTTGAAATCATGTCAGTTAACTTTTTTTTGCCACCCTTCTCATCCTTGAACATTAAATGATATTGATTTAGTAACCACGTCCACTTGTAATTCTTGGATTTTTGTAACTTACTTTGGGCATGCAAGAACCATAATGGTTGGTGATATATGTGGATTATTATTTCCTTTCCCATCAAAAAGTTTTTCCACTTCTTCATAGTATGCACTAAGGCATAGATCTCCTTGTCATAGGTAAGGTAGTTGAAAATTTTCCCTTGAAGTAATTCAAAATGTTAGCATATAGGCCTCACTCCCTACATCAAAGCCGCTCCCATAGCATATCCACTCACATTTGTCTCCACTTCGAAGAGTTGTTGCAAGTTTGGTAATGCCAAAATTGGTGCTTGACTGGTATTCTTCTTTAACTCCTGAAAGGCTCTTTGTTGACCCTTTCCCCATTGGAAAATTTTACCACTTGTTATTGTGGCATGGAGTGGTGCTACTATTGTTGAAAATAAGGCTATTAATTTCCATAGATAGTCTACTCTAGATGCAACTTCTAACACTTCTCCTCTGTATGATCGTCAATGTTACAATGGTTGTAGTGGTTATTGATATATTTGCATTGGTGTGTTGTTGCTAATATATTTTTGTATTTTCCCCCTTTCCACTCCTTCTTCCCTCCTTGGAATCTTCCTTGTGCTTTTTTTGCTTGGATCCACTTGATTTCCCTTTCTTTTGGCCTATGTTCTCCACATATTGTGCCTTTGCGCATGCCTCATCAGTGGATCTAGGCTTTAACAACATCACTTGCTTCTATAGACCCCCTAAATACTTGAGGACTACATTTGGGTTCTTTGGGGAGATACCCAAAATTATGGCCATCTTTCTAAATCCAGTAGTGCACCCATATACACTTCTCTCTTTCTTATACCTAAAGTAATTCCATCAGATCCACTAGTCCTCTACATAGCTAATAAGGTAAAAATGTGACTTTATGAGAGTTTTGAAATATTCCCACTTAGTCACTAAAGGATCTCCCTTCAACCTCAAGGTCTCCATGCAACTTTCCCACTAGGTCAGGCATGGTCCTCTAATCTCAACCACGCAAATGAAATCTTATATTCTTCCTCTATATGATGAACTCTTAAATCAACTTTTAAGTGTTGCAACTAGTGATTCAACTTCAGAGCATTAATTTCACCTTGGTATGGATTGATGTCCACCATCTCTTCCATTTTGAATAAGGATTGTGAATGGTTCATGACACCCATATTGGGTTGTTCCTTTTCATGTTCTTTCTTAGATTCCCTCTTTGGTTCTTCTCTATTTTCCAATTTACCCACTAATCTGACCTCCATTTTAGAACCTCCATCTTCTTCGAATAACCCAAGCATATTGGTTAGGGAAACCATGAGGAGACTCACATTATGGTTTATTAGATATTATGGTTTATATCTATGACTTGTACTTCCAACTATGAAAACCTCTCCCCTATGAGATCTTAAGGGTTGTTAATAGATTCATCAACCATGGTTGGGGTTTTATTACTTTCAACTTAACTGATCTATATCCCTCACAACTCCCCACAATATAACCAAAAAAATATGCTTTGGTACCAAGATGTTTTCTAAATTTTCGTGGATACTCATAAACCACAAAATAACACAAGCTGTAACTTGGGAAACCTTTTCGGGAGAAAACCCAGATAGAAGGTGAGGCCACTCTTCTCTCTTTCTTTGAATAGAAAATGGATGCAAGTGCAAAGAAGTTATCTTGTAGCCTGTGGGTTGCTATAGTGCAAAATTCCTCTTTGATTTCTCTCTGACTATCCACTCTCAGCTACTTCAGTCATCTATGGAACAAAATACTCTCGAATAGAATGAAACCCCTTTTCCTCATGGTGGCCCATTACAACAAATCCTGATAGCCTACTGGTGGTTACGTTTGACCCATTCAACTCCTAAATATAGTGACAATATTAACTATTCTATATTACTCTTCATCATTTTCATGTGGCTAGCTCCTATTCCATGAATAGTGATAGAAAACATGACATCGTCTCAAATTACAGTGGTCAATTTTGATTGATCAACTTCCAGGAGGCATATATTTCTCATACAAGCTTCATTTGAGGTAATTCTTGTGCCCTTGGAAAGGTAGAGACATGTATATTATGGAATATATGTGCAGAGTAAGGTGGGGACCACAAAAAATGTTCTTTTAAGGCCTCAAAATGGCTCTTGAATTTTTTGACTTGAAAATTTTCAGACTAGGACCATTGGTAAAAATGGTCTTGTGTATTGATTCATCCACATTTTCCACTCTGAAAGCATCAAGATGGATGAAACATAATATAATGATCTAATCTACATCAATAAAGTTTTCCTAGAGCACATATTATGTTCATTGTGGTTGGTGTGTGATTGTTTTCATTGCTCTCTATTTTCCACATTTTATCTATTACATGCATAAGTAGAAAAAATAATTAATAAATATGAATCTAAGGAAATTAACCCTCATAGTATAGCTTTTAGTTTATTTTAGCATATTTGTTGTGTTGAATTATCTAGTGGAATACCCATGATAGTTTACATATAGAAGTGTAGATTGCAATTATGGATGCATGCACTTTGCTTAATCTAAAAGAGAAAGGAAAGACATGAAGCTAAAAATTAAACATGGTAGAGTAGGTTGGAAGGAGATCACAACCATTTATATTACAAAAATTCTATGACCACTAGTAACGGAATAAGAAAAGGTTGGAGGCATAGTTTCCAACTATGGCTCCATACTTTTGCCTAGCCAAAATAAAGTAAGAGATATTGAGACAAGTTATTAGGTGCATGAGAATAATTTCTAAAAAATGGAGGATCACAATTTATAGCATTTTGATGCAACATAAGAATATAGAGAAAAATTTACAACTTGTTTCCATGAACACACCAAAAATATCCAACAAAATTTTGTCTAGTTACTACTTCTCTATTAACATGAAAAATAGTTCATTGTGCTAGAGATAAAGTCCCCTCCTCTGATGTTACATAAATCTTATTTATAAGAAGGATTTGATTCTTACGAATGTTACATTACTCAAGTTGACATTCGTGTTAATGCATCATCCACACCTACTTAGGTTGATGCTTCCCTCTAAGGCATAATGCTCCCCTACCAATGTATTTTTACATCATGTAGCTTCAGTGGATCGTTTAGTCACCCTCATCCTTGGCTTTTCAATTTTCTTAACCTTTCAAATTCGCTCTATGAATCTTTGATTTGTTTTTTATAATCATATTCTTTCTTATCAAATGCTTTAGTAAAAAACTCATAAGATGTAGTGATCGTCTTGTTATTAAGTAATATGTAAAGCATGAGATTCAAAGTACAAATCCTACTTCATTAAAAAAGTAACTTTTCTTTAATAATTCTTTCCATCTTTTTTTTCTTATAACTTTAAATTAAAAATTAGGACAATATATCTACAACTATCACCTTGTTATTAAGTAATGATGATGATGATGATGGTGGTTAACGTCCACTGAGACCAAATTGGTCTATCGGACCTACAATTTTCTTAATTTTTAATTATCTGGCTCCTCGTCTTTCTTGGCGAGATTGGTGCTGTAGCTTTCTTTTTTTTCTCTACGGTCTTCCAACTTCCTTTATCTTGCATCTCCTTCATCTCTTCTGGTTCTTGGGACATCGGTGTCTTAGCTTCGCAATCGATTGTGTTCGTTCTTTTGAAGATAGTCGAAGAAGAAGTTTGGTCTAAGAGATCTGCTTTGCTGTTAAATGAAGATTTATTTTGTGCGGTATTCGAATCCTCTTAACTGTTGATTTGTTGGGCGGGGCTTTCTCCTAGCTTGTCTTGAGAGTTGTTTCTTTCTTTCCTGATTTCTTGTGTTTCAGAGTTTTCTCTAGAGTATTCTTCTTTGATGACAGTGTAGTGTTATTTTTGTGCTCCCTCCCACCATGTAGATCTGTGGTGGTTTTTTCTAGCAAAATTTTTCTCAGAGGCTTTTGGGCAATTTTTGGCTAGATGCCCTGTCTCAAAGCAGGATCAACATCTGAAGAGGACACTTTCATAGTCAAGTTTCTGGTTCCACGCATAGTATTTACTTGTTAGGTTTATTTCAGCTGGGAATCCGACGCTGAAGTCCATTTCCACACAGATGCGTGCATAGGTGGTTCTGGCATATTCCTCTGTTTCTAGGCACCTGCAGTAAAATTTCCCAATTGCATTTCCGATGGCTTTTAGCGAGGAGAGATTCCAGAGATGCAAGGGTAGGCTTGGCAATCTCACCCAAACTGGTGCTGAGGTTATGACTGCTGTAGAGGGATCCAATGATGGGTTTCGTGGCTTCATGAATAGCCCTGATTTTTCCCAAAACCAAGGACCGGAATCTAGAATACATTGTCTACTTTCAGGATTTTCAAAATATACTATAAAGAAACCCCTAGCATAGGGGTAGATATTAATTTCATCAGAAATGACAGGCTTCCATACCTCCAAGATCCAATTGTGGAGAGTTGTCAGCCGCGGCCAAAAACCATTGAACCAACAGATTAGGGCACTTTCGGAAAACTTCAAAGCCTCATCGAGTGAGGCCTAGACCTCTTGGATAGTGGGAGTTGTGGCTTCACTAACGATATGGGCAGGAGCTTGCCCTCCAGAGGCAGATGAGCTTCCAGCTATTTTCGCGAAGCTGGGAGCCATATTTTACTTGCCCATAGAACCCAGCCGCAGAAAAATAAGGCAGAAGATAAGATTAGATATAGATCTGGCCGCAGATAATTAGATCTAGAACCTAGCCGCCTAGATCTAGATCTAGCGGCAAAAAATTAGATCTAAAACCTAGCTGTGAAGGGAAATGGAATTACCTTCGAGAATACAGCTGGACCTGCAAAGCATCAGGCAGTGGCCCTACGCGTTGGATCAGATCTTGCGGCTTGAAAAGTAAGTTGGGTCGTCCCTAGAAAGGGCAAGACTAAACACCAGCTCTCAGACACCAGCAAACTGCGATCTGTGAAGCGCAAGCAGCAGGACCGTGGAGTAAATATATCGTACTGGAAGCCAAAGGGAAACGCTGATATGATTCACTGTTAATTCGAAGGTCATCGTAGGAAGGTTGTTAATGGAACAAGCATGCACGGATTATAAGATAGTGAAGCAATGCAAAACCGCCACTCTTCTCGTCAAGCTCCCCACACCATTCCCATGAGAAACCACCGACGGCAACAGCGACTATCTCTTCCAAGTTGATTACTCGAATATTTATATAAAGCATAAGATTCAAATTTATTAAGCAATATGTAAAATATAAAATTGAAAGTTCAAATCCTTATAAATTAAAAAAAAAAAAAAATTACTTCCAGTAAAAATAATTTCCATTAATAATACTTTTCATTTTTCTATAATTTTAAAATAAAAATTAACACAATATATTTACCCTCATAATTTTTTTACACTTCAAAATATAAATTTCCTTGTAAAAATTAAACCAATATTATTGACTTGATGCAACATACTAATAGAACTCCTTGCATTTTAGTATTTGATACTTTCACCAACTTTACATTTTCCATAACCCTGGAAAAATGTAATATTAATATGTATTGTAAACCAAATCAGACATATTATTTAAAAAATAATGTTGGGAAATGAGCAATATTATATTAGTAACTTGTATTAATTATATTAGTTAATTCCTTGTACGAATTTTATCAAAGAAAATATATTTTAATGTTTGTTCCTATTCATTTCTAAACCACAGCATGCTGATGATTAAGTTAAATTTTAAATTTTAACTTAGGAAAATATATTTTAGTATTTTATCCCATTCATTTATAAGCAATCATACTAATGATTAAGTTATATATATATATATATTTGTGCTATAAATTAAAATTTAACTTCCAACCCAAATGAAAGTTTAGCTTCAAATCCTTACTTGAACAACAAGCTAATGACAGTTTTGGTTATAACATAAAGCTTAACAAATGACAAAGTTTTTGTATTCTAAGTCAAACTCTAACTTGAGAACCACATGATATACGTATCAAATGTGGAATAGCAAGTAAATGGCAATGTTTCTTTTTTAATTTAAAGATATATTATTGTTTCATAATCCACAAGTTAATGGCAATGTTCCTTTTTAATTTAAAGATATATTATTGTTTCATAATCCACAAGTTAATGGCAATGTTTGTTTTTTAATTTAAAGATATATTATTGTTTCATAATCCACAAGTTAATGGCAATGTTTGTTTTTAATTTAATAATATATTAATGTTTCATACATGAAATAAGTGGTATATTTAGTATTTTTCGTGATTGAGTTTAATAAAATATTTTAATGTTATGATGTGTTATATGTATTTTAAACAATAATAAAATTGTAAAATGAATTATATGAATATTTGTTTAATTTTTTT
>APFE030694489.1:176955-203439 GCA_000404065.3 Pinus taeda
AAATTATTTGTTATAAATCAAAATTTAACTTTAAATATAAAAAAAAGGCCTGCAAATAAACAAAAATGTTTTGGGTTATAAATCAAAGTTTAACTTTAAATCCACACGGAAAAACCTACAAATAAACTAAAAGTAATATGTTGTGTAAAATAAATACTTAAATAGCAAAGTGACGACAAAGCTAAAGTCAAATATGGAATGGCAAACTAACTAATGTCAAATATGGAATATCAAACTAAAGACAAAGCTCATGTGGATTACTAGAATAATAAGCCAATGACAAAGTTCATGTGGATTACTTGAATAATAAGCTAATGACAAAACCAATGTCAAATGTGGAATAGCGGGCTAATGGCAAAAGTTGGAATTTTTTTTGTTTTATTATTCCAACAATTCTATGCATTTACATGACTAGAAGCTAGTTTTGACTAGGAAAAAATTGTGGAATATCAAATTATATAGATATAATTTAAATAGTTAAATATATGATGATATATATTAATCACAATTTAAATAATGAATTGATGATAAAGTTAAATTTCAAACCATGTGAAAGAATATGTCATGAGTTATATGTTAAATTTGTATATTTTGAATGGATTTAAGAGATGAAAATATGTGTTTTTTAATTATTAAGGTATGGGTTAGGTTTTTTTTATTTATAAATTCAAAATATTTGCTGTGATTTGATTTCATAATTTTAATTACATTATTATTTATATAATATCAGAACATTATCTGTATAAATTTAAAAAGTTATATATTTGTGTAGTTTTTTTTAAATTAAAAATAAAAATTATTAAATAAAAATTAATATTGATTTAATAGAAAATAAAAATAAAATATACCCATATTAATTAGTAATTAATAACATTATTGATATTATAATGAAGGCAATGTGTAATTTATTAGTTACTTAAATATAAAGTTGACATATGGTTTTCAAAAAAAATAACTCTCAATTATAAACAAAATATTTTAATGTCTATATTAAGTAATATAATTTTATACAAGGAAATAAAGTAATTGGAAGTAAAAAAATAGAAATAGAAATAAACATGAGGAAGATGCATTATTCTTTTACTTTTTTAAAAGTATTTTAATGTAAGCTTTAAATAAAATATTTGAATATTCATGTTAATTTATATATTTTAATATAAACTAATATGAATATTTCAATTCAAGTAATCATACATTATAGCATGCCATAACTTTATGAAGTACTCAACATATATGCTCACCGAATAGAGGTACAATAGAAACACTCTGAATCTAATATAAATCTATCTACTTAGGAAGATGTTGTAATTAACCTAAAGGAAAATTGATACTCAACTTTAGCCTCTCAAAGAGTAATTCATCACTATGAAATATCTTATAAATGAAAATGGTGTTTTGTAAGAAATATATTAATATAGAGCAAAAGAACAAACTCCAAGAAGTTGAAAAGAAAATTCATTATGATCAATATAATAATATTTTCCAGAGATAAAGTATAATACAATTTTGTCTCTCCAAAACCCAAGCCTTATTTTGAGACTCCTTCTTACATTTATACAAAATCATTACAACATATTTTGGTTGCAAATGCAACTTTTAAGGAACTACTTTATAAAATAAGAAAGTGGTTTCAGTAACTCGCGTTAATTATTTGCTAGCATTGCTTAGATTCAAGTGTCTCCAATTGATATAATCTTGGAAACTTCATGGAGAAAACTTGGCTAACCTGTCCCACTCTGCTCCAAGTGGATGATAAAATATTGACCATTTCTGATAGGTGACGTGTCCAAATCAATATATTTCTAGTATTTGGGCCCAAGGAAAATGATTTTTCACTTGAAAAATGAGGTAAAAATCATCAATAAGCTTGTCCATAATAGTTTTCTCTTTAAGAGTTCCTACCACCTATGAAAAAAATTTATCCACTTTACTCCTTTCTCTCTACAACATTTATTTTTATTCATCTAAACATATTAAACTCTCATTCGCTTCTCAACAAGATGGAAGACCCAGTTCCACTAGAGCATTAAATATACTAGTAAATGCATCCACACTGATTTTACTATTTTACATCTATCTTTGGCTTGTTGAAGTAAGTTTATTCTCATAAAGACTCAATTAGTTTCAATTAGAATTGAAGTTGTATTTTGAACTCTCAAAGGATGCATTTATTCCCAGGTCCTAGAATTGAGAAATTTAATAATCTTGTTAGTTATTTGTGACTTGTTTCTAGGGTATGTTGGATAGTTTTCTCTACAGTACAAACCAAATCTGACTCATCTCTCAGCACTCTAAAATAGTTCCACGTGCTCAGTGACAATATTAGCCCATATAATACACCTTGCTTCAGTCAAAGCTTTTGTACCTGCTAATTGATTATGCAGTTCTTGCTTTTCCTATTGGATTTTGGATTTTAAATATTGATAATTTTTTATGATAGCATTCATGTTAACCACATGTTCCTTCAAAACATTGATTTCTTCATTTTTAACTGACATGATTCTTCTATATTTTCAATTTCTATATCCTTCAAACTCAAAGCAGACCTTGTTTCAGCCAAATTTTCAGATGGGTCTATAGGGGATGATGGTGTTGAAGAGGATGCTAGACAAATATGTTCACCTTTTTCCTTTGATGAGATTTCAATTTGTTTGTCATAATTTTCTACCTCCTTATTTATCTCAATTATCATTATCAATAGTTTCTCTTTTTCTTTCTGCATTGCCTCTAACTCAGATGTTTGCGCATGCTCTATGTTGGGAATTTTCAACCTCCTTCTCAGCACTTCAATATCCATGTCTCTTGATTTAATTAGGGTTTGTTTTGAGGCTATATTAATTAGGTCTTCCTCGAACTTCATGATTAATTACTCCAATTCATATATTTTCATCTATTTAGTTCTAGTAGCAATTTTCTCCCGCTTTAGCTGATTAGTCACCTTAGAGATGTTTTTTTCTACCTTAGATACATTCAATGTAGTGTTTATAAAGATTTTGAATATCATCTCACCATTTTTTCTCTGCAAGTCCATTTAATCCACCAGTGTATCTTCTTTAGATCTATTGTAAGTTTTGTTGCTCTATAATCTTTTGTTGTTCTAATTACTGGAGCTTTTGGCTATAATACAACCATATTTAACTATCTATTTTCCTAATCTAAGGGAAAATAGTAGTTTGATCTTAGATGAACTTAATCCTTGTTTCAAAATATCTAGGTATGAATCTTGTTTAACTTTAATGTTTTTATTCTTTATTTCCATGAATTGTGAATCTATATTGTCTTTTCTTCTCGAAGTTGAAGGTCTTAGGTAACATTCCTACCTAGCATTCTTTACTAGTGGATAAAGTTGGCAGAATCTCCCAACTAAAAGTAAGCTTGCTTGATGTTTCCTCTTCTTCACTCCATATTGATACTTTTGTTTCTCCTTCTTCTTCTATCCTCCACCATTTTCCATATTATTGATATTCTTCCTTCATCTAAGAAATTGTTTGGAGGCTTTGTGTATAAGTTCTTTTCATATTTTTCTCCATTGATTAATGTGTTTCTAGAACAAGTGGTTAAGATGACAACTCAACTTCTACATTTT
Source organism: Pinus taeda (assembly GCA_000404065.3). Classification (NCBI taxonomy): domain Eukaryota; kingdom Viridiplantae; phylum Streptophyta; class Pinopsida; order Pinales; family Pinaceae; genus Pinus; species Pinus taeda. The sequence goes on from APFE030694489.1 coordinate 180,542, forward strand.
TCTCTATTGTTTTCTCCTTTTTTACACAAGAAAAAGGAGTTATTGCCCCAAAAATCCTACCACGTGATTTGTTAGACAGTGTGTGAAGGATTCAATCAAATTCCCTCCTTATAGTGCAACAACAGTCCATATAATTAACGAAGGAAGGAAACTAGATGGTCATACCTTAGTATCTACGCAGGTTTGTGTAGATTACAGACCCCTCCAAGTATCTAGAAACCTCTCTCTTACCTAGAGATCTTGCTCCAACTCCTCGATTTGAACCCATACACACATGAACAAACAAACAAGGGAAGGTTTTCCTTTGAAAAAGGAAATTTAGTATGCACCATAGACTAATACAATGAATTCACAATATGCTCACATATGTAAACATAACATAGAGAAAGGAATTACATTGTCATTCATAGAATAGAAACGGTACATAAATAATTTTATACCTTGATTGACATATGTGCCCTCGTCCAATCCTTTATTCCTCCTCTTCCCTCGACTCACAGAAAAATTGGCGGCATTTGAGATGCAAGAGAAGAGTGTTCTTGGTGATAGCTTACCAACATTACTAGGTTGCATCTCTAATTCCTCCTCTCACCCTTCAGATGGTCACACTAAATAGGATTTCCTTAAATATAGGAGGATGTATCTTGACACCTAGCGCTAAGAGAAGTTAGGAAAATTCTACAGTTATTGACCCTAAGCTAACTTGTGATAAGAGAGGTTGAGCTAATATTTTTGTGAAGGACATCTTCTAGAATTTTTACCTTCGTCACTCCTAGGAAGAAGACAAGGTGTATAGTAAGTGATGAGATGCACATATGCAAGGAATGATGAGTGCATAGGATTCCAATGTTATGGGAGTGATGGGTTGCTAAGTAAGCTCAAACAAGAAGGAGAAGGGGGGAATTCAAGCCAACAAATGAAGGAACTTGATAATGTTGGAAATAATGTTTGCATTATGTCAAAGACAGAGGGAGACTACTTGTGTCCAAGATAAATATTGGAAGATGAATATTTTTAGAAATGTTGTTTTTGGACTTTTGATGCCCCAAATGAATACCTTATATTTTAAGGAATTTTAACTCCAATACCTAGCTCAAATAGGATCATGGGATATATGGTTCAAAATACTATTCTAAGGCCTTTCCAATGGTATATAGAACTCCCTATAACTCCATAGGAATGAGGAGATATGAAATATTTTGTCAATATGACCCAACCAACATACAAGTAGGAGCCATTAGGATACTCTATACTTTAAAGAATTTTTACTCCAATTACCTAGTTAAAATGGGAACATAGGATATATGGTTGGAAATTTTATTATTTTACCTTTCCAATAGTATATGTAATTCCTTTTAATTCCATAGGAATGAGGAGATATGAAATATGTTTTCAAGATGGCCTAGCAAAAATACAAGCAAGCCAACCCAACCAGTTTTACAATTCATTCGCATAAGTGAACATACAAACACTATAAATAAAGGGAAAATGAGTTTATTTTAACATCAATTCATCAAAGAATGGATTTGAGGTCACAAGAGGAGCTAAGTTATAAATTTTGGGGAGATTATTTGAGTCTAATGGTGGAAGCAAAAATGTGATTTATGGAGTGAATTAGCCATGTTTCCATTTTCCATATATCTTTTCTTTTGTGATGTATTAGACCATGAAAATTGGAGGATACAGATAGAAGATATTCATGTACATGTGGTTCAAATTTAAGATCTTGGTTAATTATAATTCTAGATACATGGCTGGAGGAATTTAGGCTTGCTGGATGCTCTTGAAATCTTTTTCAAATAGGTCAGATGAGAATTTTCACTATAAATTTTGTTCAGGGATGTTTCAGATCATGAAACTTGAAGGATACATATAGAGGATCTTCATGTACTTTTGGTTCAACTTCCAAGATTTGATTTTATATAATTTCATAGATATGGTTGAAGGAAGTTAAGCTTCTTGAATGCTCCTAAAATATTCTTCAAACAATTTAGCTTGGTATTTTCGCTATATCGTTATTTAAATGACGTTTCAAAATATAAAAGTTTGGAGGAGGCAGAGGAGAGATGTCAAGGTACCCATGGAAGAAATTTAAAGCCTTGTTTTGCTACAATTTTGGAGATATGATTTGAGGAAGTTATTGTTCCTAAATGATCATGAAACGTGATTCGAACAAGTTAGCTTATCATTTTTCCTATAACTTTCTTTCTGAGATGTTTCGGACTATGAAATTTGGATGAGACAGAGAAGAGATATCTAGGTACTTTTGGTAGAAATTTTAAAACTAGATTTGAAAAAGTAGATTATTGGCATGTTGTGCAAATGCATTCTTGGGAAGAAGCTAAAAGAAACAAGTTCTGGGAGAAGTAGACTTGGTGAAGGAAGAAGAAATAAGTATACCTGGTGAAGGTAGAAGCAAATAACAAAGTTGGTGAAGATAGAACCAACAAGAATATTTGGTGAAAGCATAAGAAACTAATAGACATTGATGAAGAAGTAGCAAGTAGGTTGGGGCTTATGAATATTTGTAGTAGTGGGGATTGGTGTCTCCTATAGTTTGGTGCCTATAAAGCAACAGAGGGGATTGGTGTCTCATGGTGTCTCCTATAGGTTGGTGCCTACAAATTATCATAGGGGGTTGGTGGCCCCTGTAGGTTGGTTCCTGCACAGCAGCAGAGGGGATTGGTGGCTCCTGTAGGTTGGTTCCTAGACAACAGCAGAGGGGATTGGTGCCTCCTGTAGGTTGATTCCTACAATGTACCAGAAGGGATTGATGTAACAATAGGTTGGTGATTACAATTTTATGTAACAATAGTTTGGCGCTTATAAGATCATTGATATAAATAATATTTATGGTTTTCTCCCATAATGGTTTCCACGTATATCTTGTGTTACATGTTCAATTTATGATATTGATTTTTTATGATGTTTGACTCAATTAAATAAGTAAAAATTGTCATTAAATTTATTCACCCTACCCCGGTATAATTGTGAATTCCAACAATCAGTATAAGAGTGGGTTCCTTTAGAATCAATATAACCACTATAAGGTAAATCTCCAAGTGACCATGGCTAGTCAAGATGTATATTACACAATCAGAGTTCCATTATTGGATAGATCGGATTATACTTCTTGAAAGATAAGAATGAGGGCACATATAATGTCTCTTGGTGGTGATGTTCGTTGTTCATTGATAGAAGCTTATAAAGTCCTAGAAACTCCAACAAATGTAGATGAGAAGAAGGCTTATGTAAATAATTCCAAAGCAACAAATTTCATTTTCAATGGTCTTGATAAATCAATTTTTGTTAAGGTAATGCACTATGACTCCGCAAAACAAGTCTGGTACAAGCTTCAAAGCATCTATGAAGGAGATGATAAGGTAAAAAGGGATAAACTTCAAGCTTGGAGAATAAAATTTTGAAAGTTTAAAGATGAATGAAGAAGAATGCATTGCATATTTTTTCCTTCGAGTAGATGAAGTTGTGAAAACTATCAAAGGATTGGGTGAAAAGTTTGAATAATCAACAATTGTTCATAAAGTTGTGAAATCTCTTCCATTGAGGTTTAATCCAAAGGTTTTAACTATTGAAGAAATGAAATATTTCAAAATCTTGAAGATGGATGAACTACATGGAATACTTACTACATATGAGATGAGAACAAGAAAAGAGAAGTATGGACTAAACGAAGTAGTCTTCAAAGCCTAAAATAAAGCAAAAGGGCATAAGGAGCATGATCACCTCAATGATGCATCGAATGAAGAAGAAGCTCAATTCGGGAGAAAGATGAAAAGAGGATTTGGAAAATATAAATGTAAGGTACCATTCAAATGTTTTAAGTGTGGTAAAATAAGTCATTATGATTCAAAATTTTCATATGGAAGATCTAAATATAGTGATTGTTATCCTCCACAATGTCCCAAGGCTGAGAGGAGATCGACAGAGGTAACCACAGACCAAGCTTTTGATTTGGTAGCTAGCCCTACCAAACCAGAGAGGGCTCTCTCTATGATCACAACCAAGGAATTGACTGGAAAAGGAATATATTTTAGGCTAGGTATGCTAGGCTCAGGTAGGGTTTGAAAGTTTTAGGTTTTTGATGTTGGATAAGGGAGAAAAAGAAGGTAGTTAGGTGATCTGATAATCACCCAATGAGTGACATCAATTAAGAATTATTAATTGGAGGGTTACAAGCTCTTGTGCTGGTGTGTGTCTATGTTATTTAAGCAACAGATCGATCAGATTGCAAATACACAGATTCTTGAAGGGGAAAATAGCAGAGAAATACAGTAAGCAAATACAAGAACACAAGAAATTAATAAGGAGTTCACCCTATCCTCTAGGGCTACATCTCCGGTCCAGCTCTCAGTGGTGGCCTTATTTTATTGTGTCTTGAAGCAGAGAATTACAATGAAGGAGCTCAATACGAATCTCCTAAACAGATTGGCTTGGTAGGGTGGTTCTTGGATTCCCCAAGCAACTGGAGTACACAGACTCTCTTCCTTGCCAGCGCTTTGACCTTTCTGGTCTGATAGATCTTCTCAGGGATGGCTTGAATCTCTCAAGCTCTCTAGTGCTCGACGCTGCCTTTGGTCAACTTGGCCCTCTATCTCCTTTCTGCTTTTTTCTTCATTGGTTCTTTTCTCTTCTCTGTCTTCTGTCTTCGGTGTTCGGTCTTTCGGTTCCCGATTCCTTCCGTGTCCTTTTTGTTCTCAGTTGATGGCTTTAAAGCCATTCGGGGTCATGGCGATTCGGTTCCTCTTCCACCTTCATTGGATCTCCTACTTGTAGCTGCACTTGGAGTTCCTTGTTCTCGGCGTCATCATCAGGCTCACAAGGACTGGCCACTTGTCCTCCTGCGAACTGCACCAGCTTGCGTCGTCGGTTCAATTCTTCAGTTACGTTATGGAATGAGTCATTTGCCACCATGGTGGTCAATTCAAACTTCAAATTCTTCTAAATCGTGGCTTATTCCCTCGTCAAGTCTGTCTTCTCCATCGGGTGTGATCTCAGCCGTTAGATCTGGAGCCCCCAGATCCGATGTTGTTCGCTCGTCCCGCGCAGTTGACTAGCTCGATTGTTAGCACGCAATGAGTGGCGGTTTCCTCTCTCCTCCACTTGCCACATGTCGGGCGATGAGTGGAATCGCTCCTTTCCCATCAAAATTGCTTATCGCCCATGGATGCCCCCGATCAATACTGCCAGTTTTTGGAGTGGGTCCCGCCTTTAGCGCTTAGTTTTTTGTCCCACTGTTTTCCTGGTTCCTGCATGACCAAGTGCTCGGGGCTTCTCCATTTCAAAGGTTTTCGCCCAGCAACGCACGATTGGCGCTAATCGCGCATCAAAAACTCCCTCTATTTCCCAATCTGGGCCTCCCAGGGCTAATTTCGCCTCCCGCACAGTATCCATGGGCCTCGGTCAACGCACTTTGACCGAGGTCCTCGTCGTTCCACACTGGCTATCATTGCCACTGGTTTAGAGGTGTTCTTGATCGTTGTTTTAAATCCTTTGAAGTCTGTTCTGACCTGGTACAACCATGGCTCTATTAATCATTCTTTATGGATCCAATTCGAATCACGACCTTCCCACTGAAAAGCTTTTGGACCACCAAAAGTTGGTTTTCTTTCAAACATCTACTAAGTGAGGGTACTGCTATCTCACTTGCCCAATCTCAATCCACTTTGCACTACTTGGCTTCGAATCTTTGATTCCAATTCTGAGGTACTCAGCATCTCCTCTACGTGTTGTCCTCATCTTCTTGTCCAAGACTGTGTGTTCCTGCAATTCATTAAGATATTCAGGTAGTAGGTCATCAATATAAGACAATTGACTTTGCTCTTCAAGATCCTCAATCATTAAGGGTTCAAACAATCTCAAGCAATCTGCATTTACGATTGAGTAGATGTGCATGTAAGCTAGTAGATCAAGGCGAAAAGCATTTTCACCAATCTTCTCAAGTATCCTGAAAGGTCCATACCTGATAGGCTTTAGCTTTTTATCTTCACCTTGCACCCTGTCCTTGCTGATATACAACCAGACCTGGTCTCCAACTTGAAAACTATGCTCCATCTGATGCTTGGCATGCCTTGCTTTGTATTTGGCTTGGCTCTTTTCCAGCTGTTCCTGTACTGCCTGGTGGATCTCCTGGATCTGTTCAATGAACCTAGTTGCCTTGTCCACATCACTGTGTCCATCAACTGTGGTATCTTTACCAAAGACAAAATCCAAATGAGACCTTGGTATGAAACCAAAACAGGTTTCAAAAGGAGATCTCTGTGTAGAAGAGTGTTTTGCTCTGTTGTAAGCATGCTGCACATAACACAAATGTTCATCCCAAAGCTTAGGATGTTTCTACAATATCCTCTGAGTAACTGGATCATTGTCCTGTTAACTACTTCTGTCTAGCCATTGGTTTGTGGATGAAAAGCTGTGCTTTTCTTCAGTTGGGTGTCCATAAGATCCCATAGACTTGACCAAAAATTCCCCACAAATCGGGTGTCTCAATCAGATACAATAAAAGTGGGCAATCCAAAATGAACCCATACATATTCAAAGAATAGTTTTGCAGTTTGTTCAGCTGTAATCTACTTATTACAAGGTATCAAAATACACTTTTTGTTGAACCTGTCCACAACCACATACAAATAATCATGACCTTTTCTAGACTTAGGCAGTCCCCCAACAAAATCCATGGAAACACTTTCCCAAGGGTGAGAAGGAACTGGTAATGGAGTGTACAAGCCTATTTTTCTATTGCTAGGCTTGCTTTTAGCACACATAGTACACCCTCTTACATATCTAGAAACTGTCTCATTCATTTTCAGCCAATAATAAAATCTTTGCAATTGTGCAACTGTTTTACTTACCCCAAAGTGACCTGATATCAGAGAAGTGTGTGCCTCTCTGATTATCTTTACTCTCTCTATTTGTGGAATGCATAGTTTCCAACAATGATATAAGAGTCGGTCCTTCACATGATAATCCAATTCTTCTACCCTTTTGCCTTGACTCAAAGTTACATATACATCTCTAAAGTCTATAACTTGAGCATATTGTTCAATGTAACTTTCATGTGGTACAGAATTATGCTTAAGTATAGTAGATGCATTTATTGGGTCTAGATAACATGTCTGCAACTTTGTTATGTATGCCCTTTTTATATTTGATAACTAAATGATATTGTTGTAGAAAACCCATCCATTTGTAGTGTCTTGATTGTTGCAACTTAGTCTGGGAGTGTAGATCTTGAAGTGGTTGATGATCAGTATGTATTACTATCTCTTTGCCCATTAAGTAATGTTTCCACTTTTTCACACTTTGTACTAATGCATACAATTCTTTATCATATGTAGGATAGTTAACTATTGCAGGATTAAAAGTCTCAAAATGATAACATATGGGTTTACCATGCTATGTCAACACTGCTCCCATGGCATAGTTACTGGCATCTATTTGGATCTCAAATGGTCTTTGTAGATCATGTAGTGCTAGTACAAGTGTTGTACTAATCTTTTATTTCAATGTGTCGAAGGCTTTTTGATGTTTGCCTCCCCACTGAAACACCTTGTTCAATCATGTCAAAGCATGTAAGGGAGCTGCAATTGAGGAAAAATTAGAAATGAACTTCCTCCAATATTGTGTTGCTCCTAAGAAGCTTCTCATTTCTGTAGCAGACTTGGGTTTAGGCCAATTTACAATGACTGCCACTTTAGAGGGATCTATTTTCAATTCACCACCCCCTACTATATGACCCAAATAATTTAGAGATGTTTTGCCAAATTCACATTTTGAGAGTTTAACATAAATTTTTTCTCTTTTCAAAACATCTAATGTTTGCTTAACATGCTTTAAGTGTTCCTCCCACGTTTTACTAAAAATCGGAATGTCATCCAGATACATAATAACAAAATAACACACAATGATATTCCCATCGAAACAGAGGTTTATGCAAAGAATTTTGCTTATAAACCTTAAGAAAAACCGTTGAAGAACTAATGAATGGAAAGAGAAGATGAATATCTTTCATATAAAGCTATAACATAGAAAAAACAACATCACAAACTTACTACACATGAATTCCTAGATAATAGCTTCAAATGGTATCCTTTGATTTCCAGAAAATGTTCAAGTACAAGCTACAACAGTTCTCTCCTTTTTTTTCCAACTTGTTCTATGGCTAAGAAAATGATACATAAATACCAAAACAACCTCTCCCTTCTATCAGGGGTCGAATCCATAAGTCTAAGAACTAATACATGAGGTTTTTCAACCAAAACCCTAAAGACTAGGGAGGTTAAAACAACTCCTCCAATTAACTTTGACTCCAACAACTCTCATAAATGAGGCCAAATTTACATTAAACAACTTAACAAGACTAATTACCCACTATAACATCATACTTACACTAGTATTAATCAATTATAATAATGAAAATCTGAATCCAACTGATCAAACTGGAGAAAAACCACAACAGACAAAAACGCAGCGAATTTCTGAGAAAACGCAGTGAAGCTTAGGAAAATGCAGTGAAATTAGAAAAAGTGGTTTTTGAAGGCCTTCCTGAAGTCCAAATCCTGACCTTGATATCTCATTGGAAAGATGAGGATGTCTGCTACAAAATGGACTCTTCAGGAGCTCAAAAATGTTACTCATATCCCCTCAAAAATGCATTCTCCCATAGGTACTCTGGAAAATGCAACGTGGCCGCCATCAGGGTGGCAGAAAGGTGGTTTTTTTATGGTTTTTTTACTTTTTCACCTGCTAAAATTTGTCAAAAGTATGTTCCCCTTAGGGTACAAATGATGTATGGACCATGAGGAATCTAGAAATGCAAACCAACCTTCAATTGGAGCTCCCCAACTAAAGCGCAACGTGGGGCACGCTGCGTTTTCTCCTCTAAGACTGTGCTGAAATATGCAAAAAATTCTCAAAAAACAAAATTTCCTCCAAAACTCTTCAAAATTGGTATGTGAGGTCACCAAGTGGTATTCTACGCTATGAGGGAGGCATCATAAAGTAAATCTAACTTTTCCTTCCCTTTTTGCTCGATTAGGGTTTCATTGAGCTTCTCCTTCAATTGTTTTACCTTAACCTTAGCAATCAGGTTTCTTGTATAGTAATGGGAAGCCATGTGTCTTTCTAGCCTTTTGTCTCTATTTTCCATTTTAAGAAGCTTCCAAGTGGTCATTTACCTTGTGAAGCCAATACTCTCTATCTCCACTGATTTCTTTGTCAATGAGCTTTGATGTAGGCTTGGTAGAATTGGGCATCCAACTCTTGAGTTTTGAACCGTTTCTCACCAATATTCGGTATCCATATGGCTTCTGCTATGATGTTAGCTGATATAGTGAATGTCACCCCTGCAATTGTGACTTAATCCTTCTTAATATGTGTGGCAAACAAACTAGTCAACTTAGCATGACATGTGACTGTTTTCAACTTGCTCACAAAACGCAAGACACCCTACATGTTGAAAACATTTCTTAGAGAGTGGTGAGGACATTAAATCATGTGTATTGAGGGTCTCATACCTTGCCATTTTCCCACCCTTGTTGTAAGGCCTCCTTTCCTTCTCCATAGTAAACTTGTGAGTGTAAACCCTAGAGGGAAAAATAGGGGAAGGGAATGAGGGAATAGGATGAAGGGGTTATCGAGTAGGAATTGGTGTAGGAAAAATTTATGAGATGGGGAGGGATGTTAGGGAACTTAGGGAAGTGGAGGGAAGTGAAAAGAGTGAGGGAATAGAGCTAGGGAATTTATACACAATCCCAGCTATGAAGGTTGCCAAAAACATAGCATAGGGCTAGGTTTTAGGTATAGGAGGCATTAGGAATGACAGTGAGGGGGTGTGAGGGTTTTAGGGAGTGTGATTGAATGTGAGGGAGGATAAAATGTATAGGAAGATGGTTTTTGTACTTGCAAACATGAAAAGGAGGGCTTCCCACAGAAAACACAGCGAGGAAGAATTAATTGACATGACCCTAACATTAGCTCTAGCTGGGGATGGCAGCTCCTTGGAGGTGTCAAGAACATCGTAGACTAGGTGGCCTTATTCATTGGGCATGGAGTCAAAATGAAAAGACCAAACTCAAACTAAAAACAGACTGACAAACTGACTGACTTGACTATAAAAAACATATTGACTAAAAAACTGACTTTACAACTTTAAAAAAAAAAAACAACAACAACAACAACAACAATTGATCGTAGAAGCCATATGACCTTCTCCTCAGGCTTCAAACTTCTGATGATAACTACCAACCTGTTGAAAATATATGTATAGTCATTTGAATTGATCCCTGCAGTGTAACTAATCTAGCAAATGGCTACTTACTTGAATTTTGCTCGTACTTTCCTTGAGTAGGCAGAAGAAAAAAGAAAGTGGCAACTCAACTTTTCCACTAGATCCAATACATGTATTGACAAACTTGGAAAATTCTTCCTCTACTGATGACTGCAATAAACTCACCAAAGGACCATGGAAAGCATGCAACATAAGATATTATGGATGATTTAAAGCAGTAAAACAAACCTTATTCCACAATGTTGGTTTGTCTATATGTTGAAACTGATTCTCATCAAACGGAAAGAGAGACAACTATTTTTCATTCTCATCATCCACAATAGATAAGGGCTTTGAATTCTATTGAATTTCATCAAACACAACAATAAGATCATATGCAACAAGGATGTCTTCATCATTAACTAGATCACATAGAAGTTGGTAAGGTCATTGCAACTCATCATTAGAATCATGAAATAAAACTTGGCTTTCATCATTCAAATCTGATTGATCTTTAATCATGGAATAAAATATTGTCTATTGGAGATGTTCTTGTGGATCATAAGACTGCTGCAAATAAACAAATGAGTCTTCAATGATATGCTCAATTACTTTTACTTGATGATTAGCAAGAGGACTTTTTTTTACAACCACAGTGCTAATGTGTACACCCACATGATCTAAAATAACTTATTATTTTTCATTATTCTCCTCTTCTTGATTAGTTTCAAGTTGCTGAATTTCTTCCTTAACCTCTAGCTGATCAGTATGTTGTGTTGCTGCCAGAATTGTTTCCTATGGGGAATCTTTACGAGCATCTAGACAATATTCATCATTTTTTTCTTCATCAATAAAATAGGAGGCTACTTTGTTTTGAGTATGATCTCGTGTATCAAAGTGATTATCTCCTTCATATTGTTGTTGGAAAGAAAAATCTTAGAAGGCTCCAATGATCTCTTCATCATCCATACATTTGATATCATCAATACTTTTAAGATATGCAATAAAACCTTCACAATAATCACAACAACTTTGTAAAAGAGACTTCCCATAATGCTCAGAGAAAAATCTATGGAAATCTTTAAGAGAGTATAAACTACCTGGGTTTAACCCTTCATACCATGATCTTGATTTTCCTTCTAAGGTAGCCATAAATATTTTCATCAAACAATCCTCATGAAACCTAATATCGAGCTTATGTATATTTCAATAAAATTTTATTAGATGTAGAACAGCCTCGTCCTCATTTCCATCTATGAATTTGGGTAGATTAGTTTGCCAATCTATGCAAGGAATTGGATTTGGAAAACCAGGAATGTGAGCATGATTCATAGGAGCATACCTTCGAGCATTTGAATCCATTTTGAAAATAGTTAAGTCACCAAGAAGTTCTTCAAACTACCTGTTTTTGAACAATGGAGTTGCCATGAAAAATCTAAACCTTTGGATTCTTCGACACTCGAGTCGTCGGGTGAAAGATGCACAACCTTTCTTGTGTCTAGCCATTGTTCACCATCAACAATCAAATCTGATCCTTTTCATTCTTTCCCAAGGAAGATATGATCTTACGTTCGCCGGCAACGATGCCAAAATTTTATCCTCCACAATGTCCCAAGGCTGAGAGGAGATCGACGGAGGTAACCATAGACCAAGCTGTCAGTTTGGTAACTAGCCCTACAAAACCAAAGAGGGCTCTCTCTATGATCACAACCAATGAATTGACTAGAAAAGGAATATATTTAGGATAGGTACACTAGGATCAGGTAGGGTTTGAAAGTTTTAGGTTTTTGATGTTGGGTAAGGGAGAAAAACTAGGTAGCTAGGTCAAAGGATCAAAGGGTTACAACAGCAAAGATATGGAGGAGCAAGGCAGCAATAATTTTGTGATGGATTTAGGGTTTGTCAGTGTAGTGTAGTGTTTAGAATAAATAAAGAGTAGCATGTACATCATGAATGCATTAAGCAAGAAGGAAAATAACACACAATGATATTCCCATCAAAACAAAGATTTATGCAAAGAATTATGCTTATAAACCTTAAGGAAAACCACTGAAGAACTGATGAATGGAAAGAGAAGATGAATATTTCTAATATAAATCTATAACAGATAAAAATCAACATCATAAGCTTATTGCACATGAATTCCTAGATAATAGCTGCAAATTGTATCCTTTGATTTCCATAAAATGTTCAAGTACAAGCTACAATAGTTCTCTCCTCTTATGTCCAACCTATTCTATGATTGATAAAATGATACATAAAGACCACAACAACCTCTCCCTTTTCTCAGGGTTCGAATCCATGAGTCTAGGAACTGATACATGAGGTGTTTCAACCAAAACCCTAAAGACTATGGAGGATAAAACAACTCCTCCAATTAACTTTGACTCCAACCACTCTCATAAATGAGGCCAAATTTACATTAAAAAACTTAACAAGACTAATTACCCACTATTACATCATACTTACACTAGGATTAATCAATTACATCATGAAAATCTGAATCCAACTGATCACACTAGAGACAAACTCTTCAAAATTTCCTCCAAAACTCTTCAAAATTGGTATGTGAGGTCACCAAGTGGTATTCTATGCTATGAGGGAGGCATCAGTAAGAAAATATAACTTTTCCTTCCATTTTTGCTTGATTAGGGTTTCAGTAAGCTTCTCCTTCAATCGCTTGACCTTAACCTTAGAAATCAGGTTTCTTTTGCAGTACTGAGCAGCCATGTGTCTTTGTAGCCTTTTGTCTATGTTTTCCCTTTTAAGAATATTCTCCATGTGGTCATTGACCTTGTCAATCCAATATTCTTCATCTCCATTGACTTCTTTGTCAATGAGCTTTGATGTAGGTTTGGTAGAATTGGGCATCCAAATCTTGAGTTTTGAACCATTTCTCACCAATATTTGGTATCCCTATGGTTGTTGCTATGATGAAAGCTGATATAGTTAATGTCACCCCTACAATTGTGACTTGATCCTTCTTAAGATGTGTGGCAAACAAACTAATCAACTTAGCATGACATTTGACTTTTTTCAACTTGATCACAAAACTCAAGACAGCCTACATGCTAAAAAAATTCTTGGAGAGTGGTGAGGACATTAACCCTTGTGTATTGAGGGGTTCATACCTTCTCATTTTCCCACCCTTGTTGTAAGGCCTCATTTCCTTCTCCATAGTAAACTTGTGAGTGAAAACCCTAGAGGGAAAACCAGGGGAAGGGAATGAGGGAATAGGATGAAGTGGTTAGGGAGTATGAAAGGGTGTAGGAAACATTTATGAGATGGGGAGTGATGTTAGGGAACTTAGGGAAGTGGAGGGAAGTTAAAAGAGTGAGGGAATAGAGCTAGGGAATTCATACACAGTCCCAGCTATAAAGGTTCCAAAAAACACACTGTAGGGCTAGGTTTTATGTATAGGAGGTTTTAGGAATGAGAGTGAGGGGTTGTGAGGGTTTTACGGAGTGTTTTTGAGTGTGATGGAGAATAAAATGTATAGGAATAGGGTTTGTAGACTTGTAAACATGAAAATTAGGGCTTCCCACAGAAAACGTAGTGAGGTAGCTTGAGACCAATTTTTTGGAATGTCTTTGGCCAGAAAAATGTTGAGGAAGTGGTTGGTGATGAATGAGATCTCTTTACAAATGAAATGAGTGAGGAAATTATTTATGATAGTATTTTACAGCTTGTAGAAGTCAATTTCTTTTCATAGTAGTGGGGTGGCCCACACTATGTCTTTTTCACTTTTTCTTTGGAAACTATGTGGCTTAGGAACATTCAATGCAGTTTTGAAGCATTACATCTTTTTACATCATATTTGAAACAATTTTCACTTTGAAATAAAATATTTTTGACAAATTCCCTATTACTACTCCTTTATTCTCCAATTTTACTGAATTAAATAACAACCTTGATGAACGAAGACCATGGTGACATGACTGAGATGATGATGATGATGATTTGTTCAATGATGTCACATCCCACTAAGTGATGACAATGACTGGAACATGAAAATCTTGAAGGAGCAACAATAGACCTAGACACACTGGCCAGTGACCAAATTTTATTCTGAAAACCTAGTGAAATGATAAAATTTGACTTGGAGACCCCTAACAAACCTTGTAAGAGAATATTTGATCACTGGTGACAGGAAGAACTGACTGACACTAATAGTGATGACAAAAAAGAACGTAGAAATAGAGGAAATTTTCATGAAAAGGGAACATCCCTCAAGAAGAAAAGTTTCTAAATTGTTCATGAGCGAAGTGTTTATGCTTCACTGCTGGCATCCTTTAATATCATTGGGTTGGTGAGATAATGGGACTAAACTCGAGTTTAATGCCCATAATTATGTTACAAATATTTACAATGAAACAAAGGGGAAAATTATTTATAGCAGATGTGTACAACCAAATAAAATAAAACAATTCATGGTGAAAAAATAATCAAAAAAGAAACTATATAAATGGTCATATGCACTATTGAAAGTAAATAAATTAAAATTAAAATAAAGTAACAAACTAATGGATTAATTTCCGGTAGATTTTAAAACTAATTCATTCCATGTTAGCCATAAGGCTGCATAGGTGTGTTTATAAAATATGATATAAATTAAATGATAGTTCTAGTTGTTATTATCAAAAAAAAATGTTCTCAACATTTAAAAATATAGAGCAAACTCATTGGATAAAATACACCAAAAATAACAATTGTCAAAGTACTAATTTTATTGTTAAAAATGAAAGTACAACATATTCATTTGACCATTTTTTGCAAAAATCAGGACCAAAAATCAATTTAAAATGTATAAGGCGTAACAAAATTCATACATAAAGATCCAAAATGGGAAACAATCAAGCAAGACGAAATATTGGGAAGCATGGTCTCTTTTAATAATATTAGAACAATAATACTTTCTACAAAAGATGTACTAGTTAGCACTGATACGACAAAATATCAGACCTTCTAACAACACTAATTAATGCAAGAAATGAACAATAACCTTTAAGAAAGAATTATAAATTTGATGAGCTCACTTTCTCCTTGTCACGCCTAAAAGGATTTTTGTTGTCACCAAAACAGGTAAGCTCTAGTACTCTATAATAAATGAATGAGAGGAAAAATGAAAACTTTGAAAACTTATGCATACCTCTCCTTACTACCATTCTTCTCCCCCCTCCCGTGCCTTTTGTTTAGCTTTATAACCCCCTTAGGTAGTTGGAGGGAAAAATTGTCTAATAACTAATGGTTGTGTTGTATTAAACGCCCTCCCCCTCTCTCTCTTTTAAAGTCGAGAGAAGGCATCCATGAGGGATCTTTTGAATAAATTAATTTATTAGTTTTATAAAGTAGGTGGGATCCCTGATTATGTCAATAAAATATTTATATTAACCTTGTAACTCAATGTTAAAACATATCAAATATGACATGATCAAGAATACCACCATCAATGAAAATCATATCTATAAAGTAAGCTAGAATCCATAAACATATATAATCAAGAATTTGAAACCATCCTTATGTCTCCCATGTAACATGATATTGTCAAAAATATGTACCATGGTCACAAGTAAGGTGATGTCTTAAAAATATTTCAATGCCAAAGTCTAAAATAGCAGCAAGTGAGATGAAGTAAAAACCCACAATATCACAAAAAACTAAAGTCAACTCTAAATCTCTGCTTGGACCAACCATGTAAGAAGGTGTATTCTCCTCCTTCTTCATCTTCTCTCCTTGTATATCTAGGTGCATGTAAGTGAAGTAAATTTCTTTCCTCCCTTCTCTTTTAGTTGTGGGAATGTCAAAATGACTATGAGAGGAGGTGGCCATAGAGGGAGAGTGTACAGGTATAACAAATATGTGAAATTTTCTAATTGCCAACCATGAAAGGAAACCAGGGGATTGTTGAGCATGAAAGTGAGTAGCCTAATATAGAGTAGAGGGTAGTTGAGGATGGGTGATAACAGGGTGCACAAAGTGATATGAAAGGGTGGGACAATGAGACAATCTAGAAGAAGGCATGATAGAGTTGGCCTCCCAAACATCGTTTTGTGTTGGCTACGAAGGTGGTTGTGGTTGAGGTATTTCTACAATGTTGGGATGAGGTATTATACATTTTGCAAGGCCTGTGGGGTAGGTGGATGAGTTGGAGGGCCTCTAAGGTAAATATGACCAATATGGGTAAGCTAGTTGAACTCCTCAAAGTATGCATCAAAGTGAATCAAAAATTTGATCCTCTTATTCTTATTCTCTCTCTAAGACAATTTTTCTCTTCTACTACGACCCCTCCAATTTTCTCAAGGGAATCTACTAAAGAAATATGTGGTAGCCAAACAAATCTATTGTGCAATGTGACTCTCAAAAATCGAGTATCTGATCAAAAAAATATATCTTGTCTAATATCATGTTTTATGCAATTGTTGGGGTGCTTGAAAAAGCATCCATGGGAAAAACAACATATATAGGGAAGAAAAATGCCCATTCATGCAAAAGAAACCATACTTTTAGAAAAAAATAAGATGCAACATGTCTGAAAGAGAACTAACTGAAATACAAATATCCATGTGAATGGTTAAAGCGCCTTTATTTTCATAACTTTTCAAGAGAAATATGATACATAAAACATATATTTACTTCACTTAAAGTGTGGCTGTAACAAGATTGAATGAATGTCATATAATTGAGACTTTTATTTACATAAGGGAATTATGGTTGAGCAAGATGATTAATCTTTAAGTGTAGTAGATTGTGAATGGGACTCAACATTAAAATTTTTGAATAAGACTGTCACCATAAAAGGTTGAATAAGGAATTCATGTATGATAAGTTTGATCATTGTATTATAGCATAAATGGAACTTAGTTCCCTCATAAACATGTCTAAATGACAATTGAGAAACTAATGGGTAGTTCTATGTGCAATGAGGAAGTGTATGCTACAACAGATAGCTTCCATGAGACTGTTTATGTATAAAAATGGGTGCCATAAGTCTTAGTAGTGAATACTTGAAAAAAATACATCTAGGTATGATTTAGAGGGCATGGATACCTTGTATATTGTTGTTGTGAGCTATAATAGATATTACGAAAAATATTGTGGGTCAAGGGATGCCATAGTGCCATTGGGAAATGGAAAATGATAGAATGGCAAGTGAATGGTAACTTGATTGACCTCAGACTGCATCATGAAATATGTATAAAATGGGGATGTAATAGAGACTTTCCTCATATGTTTGGTTTCTTTCAACGCCAAGGGAGGAACAACAACTTGAAACATGCATGTATTTTCTTTGACCATTGACAAGACAAATGTCTTGCAATAATTGGTCTAGAAAGTATCAATTTTTTTTAAACACTGCTTATGTGGGGACAATAACATAGATATTATACAAATTCAAAGAGTGTCATAATGAAATACCTCTACACGATATGAGTTTAAAACAAGAGGAAACTACCATTGCTTTTCAGAGGGTTACGAGGAGAAACCATGTACTCATTAATAGATCCACATATTCCTTTTAAGCCATGCATACTATAGAACTAGGCTTTCCTCTAAACTTGGAGATTAACTCTCTTTTTTTAATGGAATCCAAAGAGATAAGTAGATGTCCAACGAAAATTGATCTATAAATGAAGAAATGCAGGGCTTCAAAAGCATTTCCTCCTAGAGGGAACATATACTCACAAGTGCCCAACGCCAAACATGGTAAGAGTAAGATGTGAAATGCAAGAAATGCAATATAATCTTGAAACCATAGTAATGTATTTACCAACAAATGAGGAAATGTAATATTGAGTAAAAAATTATTTATTGTTTCTAATACATAACTAGGTTTTTTAAACCTCAAGGATATTCTTTTTGTAGTGTCGGTGCAGGGTGAGGTGTATCTTAACAAAGGTTTTCTCTGTGACGATTATCAATAAATGAGACAAATGCACTTGTTGGGAAATTGGGGGACGAAGAGAACCATGTGATACATAGTTTTCATGAAGAATTAAATTGAAATCATGAGGAAAAAAAATGTGGACCCATGCGTCTTTATATTCATCCATATCAACATACAAGCCAGAAATGAGCTAATTGATGATTCCCTATCATTCTTTTATGCATGAAAAGCACTATATCAACATGGGGAGGCGGTAATAGGGAGAGAGATGATGAAATGGGGTTAAACCCTCACAAAGGAAATGAATAGAAAAATACAAAGATGATGTTTTTTGAGATAGTCATAAAATGAACATTCTTTGAGTTGGAACCAAATCATACCTGTACCAAACGCTTATATGGTGGCAAGGTAACATTTATAGACAACTTCCATAGCCTTGCAACATGTCGAACTATGGTTTACACCAACTTTCGGAGCTTACAACAAGCAAAGGGAGCTCAAAATTTTGCTATGAACTTAAATGTGTCTTTCCAACTATTCTAACATAGTTGTTCGAGGAGTGGCTCAAATTACATTGCACGTTGAATCCATTAATTCGCCAACTCACCACCATTTGCAAAATAGCTATATGTCATAATGTTTGATTAATACCATATGCATTGAGCATCTCACAAAGGCTTATCATATATCTGAACGTTGTTTCATAATTGTGCCAAACATCACACCCATAGTTACCATATTTTCCATGTGATTATTGTTAGTTCCAGTCTTCGCAGCCTGTCACCAGGGATCAAAATGGGCTCTTACTATGTTTGGTTTTTAGAGATATTTTGCATATGATCTTCAGTTCAAATCATATCCTAAGCATGTTCATCAGAAGCAGCTCAAAAAAATCTTTCCAACGGTATATTACACTCCCAAAACCAGCTCCCAGATCAGAAGATATGATCGAAATGAATGATTAATTCTTAGTTATGCATGTTTTGAGATCATTTGTTGCACACAGAGACAAGTTTACTACAAAATCAATTTCAGAAGTAATGGACATGAATTTACAAAAGTGAAAGAGGTTTTTGTCAATCACATACAAAATAACAAAAACATCATTCCGTTTATGCACAGATCTTACTATGTGGGAGATATGCAGTGATATTTGAAGCCTACATTAAAACAAAACAAATTTTGCATTTGTTTTATTGTTTTAGTCATTTTAGTGCAGCGCCATTTTACAACAGATGGAAAGTAATTTTGAGAAACCCAATGAGGTTTTTGTTAACAACAAGCCATATAACAAAAACATCTTTCATTTTATTCACAGGTGTCATGAATTTGAATATTTGACTAGATCTTTACAGCCTATTTTTACAGATTTAAATATTTAATGATTTCCTGTTTTAGATATTATTTTGTAGCACCGATTCCGAGTAACTAGAAACGAATTTCCAAAATTTGAGAGAGGTTTTTCTCAAAAATGACCTCATCTACAAAAACATCTTTCATTTTTGTAATAGGTATTATGGTTCAATAGATACGAGTTCATATTTGACCCCTATTTTCAGAAATTCGGTCCTAATTTAATGTAACTATTTCTATCTTTAGGAAGATGGTTGAGCTCAACTCCCTTAGTACTACGATGGGATAATGTATATATTTTATGAATTTCAGAGTGTAAAAATTTTGAATTTTTCAACAGAGGAAATCTGCTTTGGATTGTGTAAAGATTTTTTTGAATATTATTTTTGATGGAGCAATTTATGCCCTTTAGATTTGGGATCCATCGCAGTGTTTAATGTGCAACATGTTTTTCTTGTAAATTCATTTCCATGCTTTGTTTTTCTGATAATTTCGCTACAGGATTCTCTAAGGGAAGTTTTAGGAATCCATCCACACACGATGCTCCTTTCGCAATGATTATGTTGTTTAATATAGTGGTTATCTTTGCAAAATCCATCCTCTGTTAGATGCTCTGTTGAGTAACCTTGTGTTTCTCTTTCCTCTAACACTTCCACTGTAGATCCATCCCTTGATTGATGCCTGTAGGGCAGTGGGCTTTCTCCTCTTTCCTTCTCTCATTTACATCTTTTATCTAGCTGAACATTGCACTTACCTTACCCCAAGTTTTCCGGCAGAAACTAGACTCGATTCCATAGCCCAATGATCCCTTCTCTTGTTGTTTTCGACCCACAACTTTCAATCAAATCCCCGTACTTCATATTTAGCCTAAGATTCACTTATTGCAACCACATTTTGTTGGAAAAGAGAGAGCCCTCTCTGGTCTGGAAGGGCTAGATGCTAGATCGAAGCTTGGTCCGTGGTTACCTCAGAATTGCCTCTTCTCAACCTTGAGGTTCATTTTGAGTGCTAACATATTGGCGTCGTTGCTGGGGACGAGGTGACAGATCTTCTCTGGGAAAGATCGTTCAAGTTGCAGATCTAGTTTCTGATGGTGGAAAGCAGTCAGACACATATGAAGGCTGAAATCATTCACCTGGTGACTCCATTGTTCAAGATCTCGAGCTTCAAAGTTTAGAGTGACTTCACTGCCAACGAATCCAGATTTCAAAGCATTGATGGTAATCACCAATGATAGGGTATGTGGAAAATCCTTTATCCAGGGAAATATTACTAACTTTAAGGAATGATTTAGTGAAATTTCAGATTGATCAGAGTTTCTCAACATCAATATTTCGTTGTTTGAAATCTAGTCGATTCACACCTGAAGGTAAAAATTGTTTTTCTTGGTTTAGTTGCTGAAAGATTAGAAAATGAAATTGAACTATTGGATGTTCAAATTGAATCATATGATTTCGAAGATCCTAAACAATTTTTGGAAACTCTCCCTCCTCCCAAAGAAGAAAAGGTAAGGTTGCCCTTGGATGGTTGGATTGAAGGATGTTTTGATTTACAGCAAGGATGTGACAATCTCTGGTCGAGAGCATATGTTAATGAGTTGGGGCAATAGATAGAATCTAGTTTTTATGGTCCTATAGCAGCATATATGGAATATTTTCTTAAGTTGAATGAAAAGCCAGATTTCCTTTTACAGAGCCAGAGGTACTACGTGTATATATTGCTGGTAGAATTTCCAATTATGTTCTGGTTCAAACACCATCAAACAACCGCATCATTACAAAAACTGCTTGACTGGTTGATTTGGCACTTTAGTATAACTTGATGCAGTGCTTTTTTAGTAGATTAGTGTAGGATAAGTGTGTAATAAGCTTGTTGGACAGACATCCTTCAGCATCTAGTTTACAGTTTGCAGTGTGTGATTTTCAGTGTTCGGTTTGGTTGTAATTTTTTTACCGTATTGGCCCAATCAGCTAGGCACTTGGTCTACGGTGTTCTTGACACCTTCAAGGAGTTTCCATCCCCAATAAGGCCAATGTTAGTTCCAGTCTTCGCAGCCTATCACCAGGGATCAAAATGGGGTCTTACTATGTCTGGTTTTCAGAGATGTTTTGCACATGATCTTTAGTGCAAATCATATCCTAAGCATGTTAATCAGAAGAAACCTGAAAAAATATTTCCAACGGTATATCACACTCCGAAAACCAGCTCTCGGATCAGAAGATATGATCGAAATGAATGATTGGTTCTTGGTTATGCATGTTTTGAGGTCATTTGCTGCACACAAAGACAAGTTTACTACAAATTCAATTTCTGAATTAATAGACATGAATTTTACAAAAGTGAAAGAGGTTTTTTTAAATCACATACCAAATAACAAAACCTCCTTCCGTTTATGCACAGGCGTTACTATGTGGGAGATATGAAGTGATATTTGAAGCCTACATTAAAACAAAATAGATTTTGCATTTGTTTTATTGTTTTAATCATTTTAGTGCGGTGTCATTTTACAACAGATGGAAAGTAATTTTTCAAAACCCAAGGATTCTTTTGTTTACCACAAGCAATATAACAAAAACCTCTTTCATTTTATTCACAGGTGTCATGAATTGGAATATTTGACTAGATCTTTACAACATATTTTTACAGGTTTTAATATTTAATGATTTCTTGTTTTAGA
The DNA here is from genome assembly GCA_000404065.3 of Pinus taeda. Classification (NCBI taxonomy): domain Eukaryota; kingdom Viridiplantae; phylum Streptophyta; class Pinopsida; order Pinales; family Pinaceae; genus Pinus; species Pinus taeda. Next base: position 202,742 of record APFE030694489.1, read on the forward strand.
GATTATTTTGTGACACCAATTCTGAGCAACTGGAAACAAATTTCCAAAATTTGAGAGAGGGTTTTCTCAAAAATGAACTTATCTACAAAAACCTCTTTCATTTTTGTAACAGGTGTTATGGTTCAATAGATATGAGTTAATATTTAACCCCTATTTTCTAAAATTCAGTCCAAATTTAATGTAACTGTTTCTATCTTTAGGGAGATGGTTGAGCTCAACTCCCTTAGTACAACGATGAGCTAATTGTGTATATTTTATGAATTTAAGAGTGTAAAAAGTTCGAATTTTTCAGCAGAAGAAATCTGCTTTAGACTGTGTAAAGCTTTTTCTGAATATTATTTTTGATGGAGCAGCTTCTGTCCTTTAGATTTGGGATCCATCACGGTGTTTAATGTGCAGCATGTTTTTCTTGTAAATTCATTTCCATGCTTTGTTTTTTCTACTAATTTCATTACAACATTCTCTAAGGGAAGTGTTAGGAATCTATGTTGCAAGAAACGTAGGGCAGGGGGGCGTTTCCGTGCGGAAACGGGTACGAAACGCTGAAACACGTGTGGTGCGGCCCTGAAACGCGTTTCAGGCCGTACTACCACGTTTCACGAAACTAAAACGTGGCCAGTACGGCCTGAAACGCGTTTTAGGGCCGTACGACTCATGTTTCAACATTTTACTTATGTTTTTTTTAATTTTTTTTTAGT
>APFE030694489.1:222781-258263 GCA_000404065.3 Pinus taeda
TTTAACATATTTCAATAATAAATGTTGAATATTATATTAAATGCTTTTTCAAAATAGAAAAAAGAGATTAATCTTAAACATAACCTAAAAGAACTATTGGCTCTTTTAACATAATTAATGTTGAGTATTATATTAAGAGCTTTTTCAAAATAGATAAAAGAATAAAGAGATTAATATTAAACCTAACAGGTGGTTCGAAATAAAATAATAACTTCTGAATCTAACTTAATATTTTTTCCATATAAATTTCGACATGATTTGGGGAAAAGATATAACCTACACTGCTGTAAAATTTTATATAAATTTTCATATCATTTAATGTTTTACATCATGTTATAAACTTATAATCAACCATAAATGAAAAAATAAAATTCTAACAAACTAAAGTCATATTGAAAAACACTTTGGAATTCTCCACTTCGGAATTCTCGGCTTAGTATGACACTCTTCCACAATTGTTAAATTATAAGTCAATCGGTATGACACTGCAAAGTATGGCGCTGCATCAAAACCTCAAAAACAGATGAAGCATACGAGCACTGGTCAACGGAATAATTTTTGAACTCTCGTCATTGTTACGTTAGTATGACAGCCCAGCCCTCGATCGTTGATCAATATGTATGACACTGCAAAGCATGGCGCTGCATCGAAACCCTCAAAAGTTGTTGAAACATACGTATTGGACAAGCGAAGAATGGTTGGATATGATCGATGTCAAAGCATTATTAAAGATATATTTTATTTGTGAATGAGACATACTACCTTTTTATTCTCTTGCACCTCATATTCGGAATTTCCTAAACATGTTACAGTTGTCATGGAGTCACACGGATCTGCCCGAGCTGTATGACGTTCACGGAATTTTGCAAGCTAGCGCTTCAGTCTAAACCTTCTAATTAAAGATTCTTGGTAGCCACAAAAGCTTCTTGGTAGCCACGAAAGCTACCGCCTGGTACTGCCTGTCCAATGGGAATATTGGGTGGCAGAGGTTATCATAATTTAGTTGTTTGCTATAGTCAGAAGAATCTTATTCATTCATTTTCACACGTAATATTTAGTGGTCAGAGTTATATAGAACCAGATAATCCCTACGCACCTGAAACACTTAAAATTATGACATGGAAATGAATAATGACAAGGATCGATAAATTAGATACAGTCATCTAGATGAACGATAGGATTTTAAATTCGAGTGACCCGGAAATGACGACAGTGCTCTATGATGTCATTCATTTGATTACATATTATTCTCTTTGCTCCCTAATCATCTTTTTGTCCAAACGCCATAAAAAAATTGGATGCTGGAGAGTTTCGATACATATATGAATGGTGTAGGGTGTTCGCTACTGTCAGAATTTGTATTTGGTATGTCCATTACCCTGCTGCCAAAAAAGAGGCAATCAAGTCATTTAATTCCACCATTGGCAATGAAGAGCGGTGCAAGACTTTTAGTATTTCGAAGCTACTTACAAGAGTTGGCATATATAACTTCACTTCTCCTTCTTATTCTCTTCTCGGTGGAGGCTTTCAACATCAATCACAATTTCGATATCTCATGGGGTACAGTTAAGTTGTTGAACAATGGCTAAACGGCGCAGCTCACTATGGATCAAATCTCAGGTAATTAAAGTATTTCATTTTTAAGGAGATCCTACATTTAATATTGTATGGATGTTTATAATAACAATTCTTGTTTCTCCAGGTTCTGGTTTTCAGTCCAAAAAGGAATACCTCTTCGGCAGCGTGAGCATGAGAATTAAGCTGATCTCAGTGAATTCCGCTGGAACGGTTACCTCGTATTATGTAAGCGCCTATTTTCTTTCAAGAACGAAACCTTGCAGAATGATTTGTTAGCAGTTGATAGTACTTAAAACTCAATTCCTGAGATGCATATTTTAAATTTCAATATTGCCGCCAGACCGGTCATAGTTTCGATAATACACGATATACTGATGTCAGTATTTTGCATTCAGATGTCGTCTGAAGCTTCTTCTCATGACGAACTCGACTTCGAATTTCTGGGAAATCTTCCGGGAAATCCTTACATTCTTCAGACCAACGTCTTTGCAAGCGGAGTTGGAAATAGAGAACAAAGACTTCATCTGTGGTTTGATCCCACGGCGGACTTCCATAACTATTCAATTCTTTGGAACCACCAACAAATCGTGTATGTGCTTCGAGTAACTGAAACGGAACCTCATTTAGAAGCTGTATTTAAAAATTTCATGAATTCTGTTAACATATATGCTTTTCCTGTTGTGAAAACAGATTTTGGGTTGATTCTGTCCCCATCCGGGTATTTAAAAACAATGAAGGTGCGGGCGTCCCATATCCAAATAAACGACCCATGAAGATCATCGCCAGCCTTTGGAACGGAGAGGATTGGGCTACCGATGGAGGAAGGGTGAAAATAGAGTGGAGTCGCGCCCCCTTTGTTGCCTCTTATCAATCCTTTGAAGTAGATGCATGCAGCGTGTCATCTCAATCTTCTTCGCCCTGTGCCAACGATTGGTGGGATCAGTCGAAATTTCGAAGTCTAAATCAACATCAACTCAGACAACTTGATTGGGTTCGCAAAAACTACAGGATTTACGACTACTGTCATGACAAGTCAAGATTTTCTGCAACTCCACCTGAATGTAGATTGAATCCTTAATCACAAAATTTGATTACATATTGTAAGATAACTGCAACTCCGGATATTATTCTCATTAATTATTGAATGGGGTCACATATAATAAGAGATGGATTCGAAATGATGTACCATCTCAACTCACGGAATTGGTGTTGGCCAATCGATTAAAGAGATCAACTTTTGGCACATTGTTATTCATTTTAAATTGCAATAATGCCTGCGTCTACATGTATCCGGAGCTTCAACATTTATTGGAATAAAACATGGTTCCTGTTTCGTTAAGTATGTCAGTTATGAACGCCGATCATATTAATATTAATATTTTTTAATGTTAATATAATTATCTTATAAACTTTTACTTGGCTTTTTTAAAGATATAATTTCTGGACTAAAAACTAGCTGTTAAGGTTAGTTTTATTAAATAATATTTTTCCATAACTATAAATTTTGAAATTTGATGTATATGGTGAAGATTTAATCATATTGATTGATCAATTATTTCATTTCATTTTGGTTTTGAAGATAAATTTCATCATTAAGTTCTAAATATGGCCATAAAATTATTGGATGTAATTAATCTGGAAAATAATCACAAATATCATTATAGATCACAAAAATTTAAAATCAAAAATAAAATTTATTATATTTAATGAATAAAGAAGCTACTTGTTATAAAAAAAATAATAATGCAACACACAGATTAATATATATTAACAACTCAATCTTCTTACTACAGGTAAGCAACAAAGTGACCATCCATCCAACTTATAAACAATGTAATTAAATTAAGGAGATCCTATAACTTGGAAAATATTAATGGTTATAACTTTTAATTCTGGCCTTATAAACAAACTACCGAAGTGTATCTTTTGAACCACAAAGAAAAAAAAATTATACATCGACAATGGAGACATATTCTTCAACAACCGCTCAAAATTTGGTATCATATATTGACAATCAATATTCCAAGCAACAAAGTTCTGGTAAGAAAAAATATCTTTACCTCAATTTCTAATCCATCCTGGTCTTAAATTGCACTACCACTCTGTAGGCTCTTACGGTTATCTACCTTCAGCTTTGGAAGATATGTAACGATAGCTACACAATTCAACAAAGAAAATATACACCATGCTTATTATCTTTGCAATTCAATCCACAACAACGTCCTTCAAATGCTGCAATTATAGCACAAAAATACGTAACTCCTCAAGTATAGTCTGCATGCTCATGAAAACTTATGGTTCGTTTTCCTAAAACTAGAAGATGGATCGTGCTCGGGATCACTAGGATCTGGAAAATATCCTAAATGGGCAAAGAATACATCCGCATGGACACTCCCATTATTCTTTTCATCCTGGAAATAGATACAAAAGTTACACCATTATACTTCAATATGCTTAAACTTGTTCTGGCCTCTATCAAGTATGTCAATCTACCCATGTGTTTTATATTAACAGCTTAATGCCAACTAATATTCCAGTCCAGTAATCCAAAATCTAATATGGGAAAAAGTAAGATCACATTACAAGTACTAACAAAGAAAAGCTATATATACCAAACACTGAGAGCTTACAATGAATTATCGCAAATACAGTAAACTATTCTATGTGTTCAAACATTGTTTGGGCCACAGACTGCAAAAGGTACATTGGTTTCTTGAACACATTTTTTGGGCCACAGACTGCAAAAGGTACATTGGTTTCTTGCCGGACAAGAGATGCTTCATTGTTAAAAACATAGAACCTCTCATTCTGGAAGAGATAAAGCCACATATCCTGAATCATTTACAAAGTACAATTAGGTTGGATCTCACAAAATCATGACAACCACAATGTGAACCATGAGATAGTACATAAAATAAATCTCAAACAAGGTACTCTCTAATGAAAGTGATTCTTTAAATAATAATAATAAAAAGAAGTAAACTCTAATTTTGTCTCATTTAGAATAAATAATCTAGTTCTGCATATCTAAATGGGTTTAATGTCCATTAAGTGTATCATGGTACGTTCTCTCAATTGTCATAATTAAGTCATTTCTATTGGAATTGAACACTTTAATCATTTTACTAATTAAGAAAATTGATAGTACTGTTTAAATTTAAAGATGTAGTTGCCACAATATCAATGGATTGAATTCACACCACTAACTTCCCTGCATATCTAAATAGCATGATTAAACCTTGTTTAAATTATTTTTTTTACAAAGCTTCATTAAAAATTAACCATGTCATTTGTTAATTGACACCTATGGATTAACTATAATGGGAAGACTACAAAATGTAACACACACCTTACACATACACTTGTCATAGTAGTGGAAAGGTGTATTTCAGATTAAGATGATCATCCATTTCAAACCACTCATAACATGTGTCCTATTCCAAATAACACTTGTAGGTAGTTGCATTAACTTGTCCATCAATTTCACCCTTTCATGGTCTTAATAATAACTCCTCCACCACTCATAACATGTGTCCTATTCCAAATAACACTTTAGGTAGTTGCATTAACTTGTCTATCAATTTCACCCTTTCATTCTCTTAATAATAACTCCTCCACTCCATCTAGTATTGTAACATCGAGGAATAAAGCAACTTGAGCATTTCAACTTGTTATTAAATATTTAGTGTAAGTTTTATTCATCACTATTCCATATATTATAATAAAAGTTGCATTAACTTGTTGATCAATTTCACCCTTTTGTGGTCCTAATAATAACTCCACCACTCCATCTAGGATGTAACGTGGATGAATAAAGCAACTTGAGCTTTTCAACTTGTTATTAAATATTTATTGTAAGTTTTATTCATCACCATTCCATCTATTATAATCAAAGCAGTACTACTTCGTGGATGTATGCATTTCTTAGTGCTTGTGTTGTTGGAATTGTCCAAGGATTACTGGACGATTTGAAGGGGCTTCTCTCGACTTCTATGTGCTAATAAAGGTGCACAATCTGTTACCAGATTTAGAATATTACTACTCTATATATTAATATTGTTTTCAATGGCCACTATTACTTAGATTTGTAACATTGTAATTGTTTAGGTTTTTTGTTGTTATTATTTAATATATTGTTGTTAGTCTCTCATATGATCAAACTTTTATTATTGATTTCTTTAGTAATTATTTAATAAGGTCTTATGTTGCTAGTAGTTAATATATTGTAAAAAGGGTAAGAACGGTAAAAAGGGGTAAAGAGGAACTCAAAATCCCACTTTTGCATCTGATCTAGAATTTATCTACACATTCCAAACAATACTCCAATTAAGCATCCCAATCTGTACTTTTTTGATGCAAAGAGAACTTCATAAGCAAAATAATAAGAACTAGCCATGTAAATTGAGTAGGTCAGAAAACATCGAAGATAATCATGTAACACCAACAAATCAAAGGAAAGCCACAGACAACTCTTGGGTGCCAATAAATCAGAAAAATATTAGAGCTAGCTATTCGATATAGATAAACTAGAAACCCACTTTAAAAAATGATGCAGTATCTCGTGGCGTATCATTTATTCTAGAGGAATGGTAGTCTTACCCTTCTTGTCATCTTAAGACACTAAGATGGCCCGGGTAGCATGGGATACTGGTCGGGTTTTCTGGTTAGAGTTGATGAAGTCGTTGTTATAGCTCAAGAGCTATCCTTTCAACCAAAAAAGGTATGAAGGTGTGTTCAAATTGCGAGAAACTCCCAAACATTCCTAGAGTGGGACATATTGGCTGAATTGGTATTCCTGGATCAAAAATAGAATTAATAACGTATTAATATGTTTATAAAAATGTGGATTCCATGACTAACAAGATGGGCTGCATGGCAGCTACTCCTTGTTTTAAAGGGAGCCAGGAAAGGAGTAGGGTAGTTGAGTGGGGGAATTGAGCAATGACATAAGTATTTTGTAAGTAGCATTGCAGCAATGACTGGGCTAAAATAATACATTTACATATAGTGACGGCCCTGTAAATTTATGCAGAAATAAAGACAAAGAGATGGCTTGAAGTCGAGTAGAAACAACCAAGTATGGTTGGTGTAGCAAGCACAATGAATGGAAAAGTGAAAACTATTCTACGCATCAAAAAAGGATTTTCAAATACTTGGGAGCATTCTATGCATCTAATAAGAAATCAAAGACATCCAATTAAATTAATGAGCCACTTCTCAAACAGTTCTTGCTTATGAAGTAAGTCAGACAGAGCAAAAGAATTCTAATCCTACTATTAGAAAGAGTGGCATTTAATGGAATTTGAGCCGAAGGTGAGCACACTTGCTTATGAAGTAAGTCAGACAGAGAAAAACCCAGGTCAGGTATTATCAAAACAAATTCCTGAGCAGACGGCAGGTGACACGTCCTCAATGCCATGGAATCTCTCTGTGTCTCCCCAGGCAGAAGACATGCCGAGGTATGAGTTTAAATCTTCAAGAACCAATGATTTTATCCCATTTATGAGAACACACAATCACCGGCTAATTCCTGGGCTTATGGAACTTAGAAAAGGACTCTCCTCGAAGGATTTTGCATATTTACATACATCATTTGCACATTTACCTACATTGCACCATTGTAAAGGCGTGATTCAACGTTCCTGGCTATCTCACTTGGAATGCTATTTAGTGAAAGCTGAGCTATGTATGGACATATGAGGGCAAACCTCATCCAAGGTGCATCATTTATCGTTGAGGCAATTTTCTGACTATGCCTTTGTGTCATATAATTGGTGGAGGAGTGTTTATTCGGAAAGGAGGTCTTAATGTCTTCTTGGAATAACTTTCAGTAGTGCTCCTCTTCAAGTCAGTCATGTCATCAGATAGCTTCTTTACAATCCTATGCAAGTCTTCCATTTCAGTAGAATCCTTTCTCTTCTCGATAAACACATTGTTTGAAGAGGCTTGCTTCTTTGTAGGCACTTCCTTCTTTGCTTCCGATGGTGTTTGACCAGAAATGGATATCATCTGCTTCTCCACTTTCAGAGCCTCAGTGAAGTTCTCTGTTAGAGTTGGTCTCTCCACTCTCTTGACAAACATTTGTACTAACTTGGGGAGAGCAGAATGATAGAACTCCACTAATACTGCCTCCGCAGGTTGGCAGTTATCCAGAATTTTATACTTAAGTTGTAGGAATCTCTGATTGAAGTCTTCTATTTTCTCTTCCTCCTTAATCTTCAGCCTTGAAAGCTCGAGGACCATGGTTGCAGGAGACTTGTCTTCCACAAACTTGGCAATTAAGAGGTCCTAAAAGTCATCCCAACTTGTAATACAAGCAGGTGGTAGTGAGAAGAACCGCGAGGATGCTTTTACCATGAATGTAAGAGGAAACAATCTACACACATCATCTTCATGTTAAACACTGATTGTACTGATTGCCAACATGAAGGCATTCACATGATCTTCACGTGAATCTCCTCTTTCCGGATCAAACTTTGGCAAAAACTTGTCTGGATGCTTGGGTAAAGCATGGACAGCTCCAGGTACTGCAATGGCTCCTGGTTGCATCCAAGGTCTTGGTCTTTTATTTTCCATGTTTGCTCTTGGAGACTCTTGTTCTGGTGGCTTGGCAGCGACTTGTGGAGGTTCTTGTGGTAGACTTGGAGGTATACCATCAGCAGCTCTTCTCTTGGCTGCAGCAGTTAATGGAGCTCTTATCTTGGCTGCAGCAGTTAATGGATCTTCCGGATTTAAACCCTGCACACCAAAAGTATCAAAATCAGCAGTAGATACACTAGGAACTTAAAGATTATAAGTTCTATTTATCCTAGCTCTACCAAATGGTAACTCTTGAAAAGCAAGCAAATGCTGAGTTCTTTCTCTAGCAAAAGCTCTAGTAATAGGTCTTGAATGCTCAATTTATTCTAACACATGTGAAACAGAAGGATCAAGAACTAAAGATGATTCAGGTTGATGCTCAGGAGACTTAAAAGTAATTGGCTCCTGAGAAGAAATTTGAGATAACTTGGGTTGATCCTTCAGGATGAAAAGTATTCCTACCAGCCATTCATAACTTTAGCCTACCATTCTAATATTCATAAGATGATCAGGCATCTAAAAATGAGAAAGAAAAGAAAGCTATCACAAGCCTTTCTTCTTAGTTAATAAATCCTTGAGGGTTTCAAAACTAACAAGAGAGGATATAACTCAGAGGGTAGAATTATCAAACATGATATTCAGCCCTCTTTCTAGCACCACTTAATCTATTAAGGGGAAAAAATGTCCCCCAACAAATCAAGGGAGAGCAACCCAGTAGCAGGTCCCAATTAGCCCCACTCCCGTTTGGTATGGCTACCTCCTCCCGTACAAGGGCCCAGCTTCCGCAAAAGAAAAGAGATGGTATTCAATATAATAAACAAAGGTGAAAATATGAATGCACTCTAATTTAAAATGCCCTATCCTAAATGCAGTTAGTTAGTTATCTAAGCCAAGATAGCTTGACTTGGAGCAAAGGAGAGGGTGAAAACTATCATACTTGAGACCAAAACAGTTAATTTGTTTACGTGTAAGAGAATAGTCCACATACAAGTACAAAACAATTGAAATAGTTGAACTAAAGATTCACTAAGAGAATCGTCCACAAATCTACTCAATGTTCCTACGCAAGCATTATAGCTGAAAATGACTATTGCTTCTTAAAGGTTATGGGTAAGAACTCGAAAATGATACACCCTCTATTATCCATAAAACACTTTTATAATGAAGATAAGGTGGTGGCAATCAAGCGGTGATATGGAGTTCGAGGCTGCTTAATTTCCCACGTATTTGTATTTCCATAATTAGGCATGTCCACACATAACATTCCAAGGATGCCAGAGACATTTATCATGATTGCAATTTTAATTTTGGACCGCCATTCTCTTTTCACATCAATCATTCATTAATATTGATTAAAGACAAAAGCAAGCATGAGATATCACCATTCATCATGTAAGAAAGATAGCTCATCCACAAACAATGAAAAGTAAAGCTGAAAAATGTAAATGGCCATGGAAAGATGGTTCCTCTTCATTCACAAATTGGAGTACTATAGTGCAACTACAACAAGCAAACTGTCTCCGAATCACATAAATTTCTAATAATCCTGAAAACATCAATGGTTTGAAGTAAGTGATTCCAGCCTTGCTAGACCACAATTCCAAAATTCTGCACCCGTTGTCATGTAATCTCATGAGATAACCAACCTATTAAATGCACCAGGGTTGTGACCTAGAACTGTAGAACATGCTAAACTCGTCAATGACCCCCAATTAAAGGATTACAAACTAGAGCATGCCCTCTTTCCTACATGAAATTCTTCTGATCGAATGATCAAATATACATAAGATATGCTTGCATATAGTTACAAAACCTCCACAATTATAAAAAAAAAAGTGAAAATCCATTGTAATTTGTTGTCCAATTCCATGGAAAATTTACACAAACCTAGAAATTTAGTCCAAAATTTATGCTGGAAATACTTATGGACTCGGCTTTAGCCCGAGTGGAATTTTAATTAAAATAACACTTAGTCCTGACACAAGGACTCATCTAAACTGGTAAAACAAAAACTCAACCAACAAACCAGAATAAGTTACAGGGGCTCGACCGCAGATAATTTATAGCAGTTTACAAATGGACCCCAAAAGTTTGTTCACATAATTACAACTGAACTAGTCAAAGGCGACTTAAGACTTAACATGTGTCAATGTGGCCAAGTCTCAAGCCAGGATAACCCGCAGCCTCAAAACCCCTTTAACATCGAAGAAAGGCTGCAGAGTGGTTCTGTTCCAGGCACATTAGGAACTACCACTGTAACTTAAACCATTAAAAAAGAGAGAATGGTCTATAAACAATTGAGATGGCAGATTTGTGTACATGGAACTCTCCAATGACAAATTCGAACCATAACCATTGATGCTTACCCGGTGGTCCACCCTGGAGGTAGGCAGTCTAAGTAGCCTTGACCATCCCACAACGCAAGCCAGAATTCCTTGGCTGTGCCCATTCCTCTTCCATTCGAAAAAAAAAAAAAAAAAGGCAATTGTTACTGTTATGAACTAAGTATTTCAAATAAAAAGAACAGAGATGGAAGCAAAAGAAAACATGTTGGACACTTATAGGATTGCATAAATTACTTGGAAATTAGGCAGACTAGTCCTTGTACTCGAACCCTGGGTAGTAAACATAGCATTACACACAAGTTCAGTGCGACAGAAGGCGGAGCGGAGCGGGGATGAGTGCCAAGGCAAAATGGATAGAATGAACCATACCACCAGAGTAAACGAATGCGAAACCCTGAGATGAACGCTCAGCCCTTGGATCCGCCATCCAAAACCCTTGTCGTTGATGGCTGGAGGAGCCCGAGGTGCGCGATAGTCAATGGTACTCTTGCACTTGCCACGCCACCATGGCAGAGCAAGAAATAAATAATAAGCCAGGTGGAAAGTGCAGGTGAATCCTGTATCTAGTGAGGTACTAACTCACTGTGATGGTGGTATTATGATCCTTAAATGCGAATGATAGTCATACTTCCGGGAAGTTTCCCTAATTGCCGACACTTTGTAACATTGTAAAACATATTCATTGTAACTATATAACGAGGTAACATTGTATTAACATACAAAATGATAAATCTTGCCATAGGTTAAACAAGGTAAAAAAAAAATTTACGTGATAGTAGGGGGTACATGATAAGTGGTATCAGAGTGCAAGTTACCAAAACTGTGGCCTCTGGGAATTGAAAACCGATAGAGAGATAAAGTGCATACATTTTATTTCCATCTTTGTTGAGCAGTTCAAGAAAAAAACAGTTATTGTGCTGACCTTTTGTTTTTTTTCCTGACACCTTTCTTATGATAAGTACAGGAAACAGAAGTCCGATAGCATGAGAAGAACAGACAGTGTGTCACGCAGGTTTGTGGTGGGCGAAGGACCTGCAACTGGTCTTAAGAATAACCTCGAGTTATGGGTACAGCTTGGTGAGGAGGCTCGCAATACAAATCTGACAATACTGGAGATAGTATAAGAGTTGAAAAATGAAATGGCCCAATTATGGAAGGACAACGCAAGGTTAACTATGGAACAGGAAAGGATTATAAAAAGCTTGTTCGATAAACAGAATCAACAACCAGTGAATTCCAATGCTGAGCAGCAAAGAATGTTAGAAGAGAAAAATCACCACACAAAAGCTAAAGAGTTAGAAGGAAGGGAGGAGGAATGATCTGATAATGCTTTTGAACAACAGACATCAAAAAGGCAACAGATAGAGTTGCAAGGGGAATTTCGTAAGATCAAACTGCCATACTTTGATGGAGAACAGGAGGAAGCAGCTGAGGCATGGTTGATTAATATGAACAAATATTTCCAGCTATATGAATACAATCACAACCTCAAGGCATGATTGGCCATCTTCCAATTACAGTGAAAAGCCACCCTGTGGTGGGAAGAAGTTAAGATTGTAAGAGGAGTAAGCGAATAGAACATAACTTGGGAGAAATTTCAAAGGTACTTTAAGGAAAGATACCTGTCCGAGCATTTTTATAACGAAAAGGCAAGAGAATTCCATGACTTGTGATTATGACAACAAACCATGAACGAATTTATCACTCGTTTTACTTCATTGCTTCGTTATGTGCCTTATATTAGAGAGGAAAAAGCCAAAGTGCATAGGTTTGTTAGTAGTTTACCCTTGAATATGCGAGAAATGATTGAGTTTGACAATCCAAAGACAATGGATGAAGCAATACATAAAGCCAGAATTTGTTACCAACAAGGTAAACAGAAGGGAGAAATTCCAGGTAAAAGATGGAACGATAAGAAAAGTAATAAGTTGGCTAAAAACAATAAAGGGAATCGTGGTAGTGGTAACAAGGGTTTTGGCAAGGGGAAAAGCAACAAAAATGTACAAAAAAATTCGCTCAGGTCCAAGCCAACCAATGAGTCTAGGATCAGCGAACAATCTGTAAAGTTAGATAGTGAAGGGGCAGCAAGGTCTCTAGTGCAGCGTTGGGGTTGTGGTGGGCCTCACTACGTTAAAAAATGTCCTCAATGGAAAGGGACTGAACAGGTTTCCCAGATCCATGAAGCATCGACAGTTGGTAATATAGGACGTAGTCCACCACAGATTAATGTTGCCCTGGAAGATCGTCAGGAAGAGTACCAACACACCATGGTGGAATTCGAAGGTAAAATTTTAGACCTTACTGTAACTATTTTGATTGATCGTAGAGCCACATTAAGTTACATTGGTCGTAAGGTTGTAGAAAATTGTAAATTGCAACCTGTTAAATTCAAGAACCCTTGGTTAGTACAGTTGCCTATAGGGGCCAAGAGACGAGTACTTGCAAAAGTAAATAACCGTCCTTTAAAGATAGCAGGACAGCCAATGATGGCAGATTTAAATGTGCTTCCCCTTGGGTCATATGATGTTCTAATTGGTATGGACTGGTTAGAAAAACACTGGTCCATAGTCAACTGTAAGACAAAGACTATTTATTACAAAGATGAGCTTGGAGCAAGGCAAGAGATGCAAGGGATTAAGCGACCAGTGTAGGTTCAGCCAATAACCGCTTCTGAGTTAGCAAAATGCATTAGGAAGGGATGTCAGATTTATGCCATCCAAGTGGGTTATGCTAACTCAAAAGACAAAAAAACCACCTTGGAAAACATTCCAGTGATACAAGAATTTACTAATGTGTTCCCGGAAGAGATTCTCGGGCTACAACCTAAACGAGATATAGACTTTACTATCGAATTGGTGCTTGGGGTGGCCCCGGTATCCCGAGCACCTTACAGAATGAGCACACCAGAATTGACAAAGCTAAAAATGCAGTTACAAAAGCTGTTAGACAAAAAATATATTCACCCCAGTATGTCACCCTAGGGAGCCCCGGTATTGTTCGTTAAGAAAAAGGATGGGACCCTTTGTATGTGTGTGGATTATCGTTAGTTGAATAAATTGACAATCAAGAATAAGTATCCTTTACTCCGAATTGATGAGCTTTTTGATCAAGTAAGAGGAGCAACGGTATTCTCCAAGATTGATTTTGCGATCAAGGTATCACCAAATCAGAATTAAGGAGGAAGACATAGCTAAGACTGCTTTTAGAACAAGATATGGACATTATGAGTTTGTGGTGTTACCCTTCGGGTTAATTAATGCGCTCGCAACTTTTATGTGTTTAATGAACAACATATTTCATCCGTATTTGGATAGATTTGTGCTGATTTTTATTGATGATATATTAATATATTCCCGAACTATGGAAGAGCACAGGGAACACCTTAGGTTGGTACTGCACACCCTTCGAGAACATCGGTTGTATGCCAAATTCAGCAAGTGTGATTTCTTTAAGGAACAAATACAATATTTGGGGCATATAATCACTAAAGAGGGAATCGCGGTGGACCCCGAAAAGATAAGGAGCATAATGGAATGGCCGGTACCCAAGGATGTGGCAGACATTAGATCATTCATGGGTTTAGTGAGCTATTACAGACAGTTCGTAGAGGGTTTTTCGAGAGTAGCTTATTCGATCACTTCCTAACAAAAAAAGGGAAGAACTTTTAGGTGGACCCCCGAATGCCAAAAGAGTTTTGAGCAGCTTAAGTATCTGCTCACCACCACACCCATTTTAAGAAAAGCTGATCCTAGTAAGGACTATGTGGTGTGCACTGACACAAGAAAAGAGGGTGTAGGAGGCATGTTGATGCAAGAAGGGAGGGTAGTTTCTTATGAGTCAAGGAAACTAAAAGAACAAGAACAAAAATATTCCGCTTATGATCTAGAGTTGGCAACCATCATTCATGCTTTGAAAAGGTGGCGACATTATCTTATGGGAAGGAAATTTTTACTATTGACAGACCACCATAGTCTAGAGAATTATTTTAGCCAGCCCACTTTAAATGCTAGGCAAGCACGGTGGATGGATTTCCTAAGCGGTTTTGATTTCGAAATCAAACATTTGAAGGGGAAAGAGAATCGGGTGGTAGATGCTCTAAGTTGGAAATTACAATGTTTATATGAAATTTCCTGTAGCGAATGGAAAAGCCCCTTCGAAGAGATGATTAAAAAAGCAGCAGAACAAGATATTGTGTATCAGCAAATAAAACAACAAGTACAACAGTCAACCAGTAATGAAAATTAGCAAGGTTATGTGGTGGATGTTACTAGAATGTTGTATTACAAGAAAAGGTTGTATGTGCCCAATCAAAATAGCATTAAAAACTTGATTTTGGATGAATTTCATAAAAGTCATTATGCTGGACACCCAGGATATCAAAAAATGATCACTGCACTCCTGAAAGAATATCACTGGTTGGGTATGAAGAGAGATGTGGCTGAGTACTTGGCACATTGTTTAGAGTGTCAACAAATTAAAGTAGAACACCAACACCCTACGGGGTTATTACAACCATTACCCATTTCGGAATGGAAGTGGGACACTATTTCTATGGACTTCATAACAGGTTTGCCCAGGACAAGGAAAAATAACGACTCCATCATGGTGGTGGTGGAAAAATTAAGTATTAAACACATTTTATTCCTGTGCAGTCTACTTACAGAGCTGTACAAATTGCCCATATTTTTATGCAGAACATATTTAGGTTGCATGGGTTACCAAAAATAATAATTTCAAACTGTGATGTAAAATTTACATTGGTCTTTTGGAAAACATTGTTTGCATAATTAGGGGCTCAACTAAATTTCAGTACAACATATCACCCCCAGACTGATGGACAAACGGAACGGGTGAACCAGGTTGTGGAAGACATGTTAAGGGCATATGTAATGCAGCAACCAACCAAGTGGGAAGATTACTTGCACTTGGTCGAGTTTGCGTATAATAATGGCTATCATACATCACTGCAAATGAGTCCATTTGAAGTACTGTATGGGCGGAAATGTCGCACACCCTCAAGCTGGGGTGGACCAGAAGACAAATTGATGTTAGGTCTCGAAATGCTTAAGGAGATGGAGGAAATGGTTAAGAAGGTCTAGTCCAATTTAAAAGCAGCTCAGGACATGCAAAAGAACTTTGTTGACTGGAAAAGAAAATTCGAGGAGTACCAAGTCGGTGACTATGTGTATGTAAGAATACGAGCAAAAAAGAGCACACTGTAATGGAACAGTTGCACTAAGCTAGCACCTCGATATTGTGGACCATTCCAAGTCTTAGCAAGAATTGGGTTGGTGGCTTACCAGCTCGCCTTGCCAAGTCACATACGAGTCCACAATGTCTTCCATGTTTCTGTGTTGAAAAAATATGTTTATGATCCTAAACATTTAATCAAATGGCAAGATATACAGGTGAGAATTATCTCCGGTAACTTAGTCTAAGTATTTTTCATTTAAAATAAAACTGATTTAGGATGTTGCCTGTTGCAGGTCGAACCGGAAGGAGAAATCTTGGTCGAACTGCTGAACATCCTCGACCGGAGAGAAGTAATGCTACGGAAGTGGGCTATTACCCAAGTTAAAGTGCAGTGGCAGCACTTTGGGCCTGACGAGGCCACCTGGGAAGATGAAGAGCTCATGAAACAAGCTTACCTAGGGTTGTTCATGGTCAAATGACATCAGGACGATGTCCAATTTCAGGAGGGGGAGATGTGATGCCCCAGGAAAATGTAAATATTTGATTTTACTGTGGTAAAAGACAAAACTGAATATGAAATTATTAGCTGTTTGAAATTTACTAATTTTTTTATTATTTTTTGAAAAAAAAAAAAATGTTTTCTTGGAAGTACTCGCAACTTCTTGAGGAGGAAGTTGGGAAGAGACGGTTGTTGAGACTGCAACCCTAACTACCTCCCATAACTGGAAGGGCTTCCAGAGAAAAGGAGGAGAGGGGAGGCAAAAATCTACGTTGTAGGGACAGGGAGAAGATAACAAAAAAAAGGGATAAGTCTGGTGATGACCAGATAGCCAAGCACGAAGTGCAAGCATTCTTACTGAGGATAATGGTCCTGCAAGAGAGCTAGGGTGGAGATTCTGGTCCTGAAAGACGAATCTCGTGGTTGGGTGGTCGAGAAACAATAGAGAACCCAGGTGAACCTCTGAGGAGTCCTTTACCGCTTGGGAATACTAGGTAAGTAAAGAAAATCACTCGGATAATATGTTATATAATCTTTATGTGATCTGTTTAGAAATGAGAAGTAGAGCTACAGTTTATTTTCTGTGATTAGTAGAGGACTGTAAGATGAAGGTTAGTTCTCTTTCTTTTCTGTTAATGCAAGGCAAAATAATTAGGGGCTATTTGCTGGGTAGAAGTAATCTTGAAAAACGAAATTTAGGAGCAGAAGTTAAAGTCTGCGGTAATAGTCAAATAGGTAACTCAAAAGATTGTGAATACAACAATAGAATGAAAGTTGAATTTTTAATAATATAGCTTTGACAAACAGAAAAGAAAAGAGCACATTTAAGAATACGCCTCGAAAACGAAAATAGGCGCAAGTAGCATCTTAACCTTTATAAAATTCTTGTTTAAACTGAAAAGAAAGCTACAATGCTCTTAAAGAAAGGAAATAATAAAACTTGAAAATGAATGCGAGTTTGGGTCGAGTTCTCGAACCCTAGATTCATAACATGTTTCTTCCTACATATTAATCAAATTAGGCTAGGAAGCAAATTGAGATAAGTTAAAATTCTTAGATCACGCCACCTCAATGGTGGTGCACAGGCAAGGAAGCTCGAGCCTCTCTAGAGGATCTCTTACTACGTTAGTATAGGAAGAAACCTTGAGAGGGTTTGGCGGCCAGTGAAATATTTCAACCAACAAGCAGACAGAGGCTGACTTGTCATAGCACTTGAGGTAAACTGAAAGAATTTCAACATAAAAGAAATATCCAAGTGATTATATGAACAAACGACTTTCTAAATAGAATTTTTGGTGGCACTTAAATAATCAGAACTTACTGCTTCAATATAAAACATGAGTAAATAGAACTTTGCACATCAAGATAACCATAACAGCAAAACCACAATACAAGAGAAGTGTCTCAGTGCTGAAGCATAAAACAAAAATTTGACTGTTTATCATTTGAAAAATTTACACAAACCCAGAAATTTAGTCCAAAATTTATGCTGAAAATCCTTATGGACTCGGCTTTAGCCCGAGTGCAATTTTAATTAAAACGACACTTAGTCCTGACACAAGGACTCATCTAAACTGGTAAAACGAAAACTCAACCAACAAACTAGAATAAGTTACAGGGGCTCGAACCTAGATAATTTATAGCAGTTTACAAATGGACCCAGAAAGTTTGTTCACATAATTACAACCGAACTAGTCAAAGGCGACTTAAGCCTCAACATGTGTCGATGTGGCCAAGTCTCAGGCTAGGATAACCCGCGGCCTCAAAACCCATTTAACATCGAAGAAAGACCGCAGAGTCCTGTTCCAGACACATTAGGAACTACCACTGTAACTAAAACCATTAAAAAAGAGAGAACGGTCTATAAACCCTTGAGACGACAGATTTGTATACATGGAACTCTCCAATGACAAATTCGAACCAAAACCATTGTTGCTTACTCAGTGGTCCATGCTGGAGGTAGGCAGTCTGAGCAGCCTCGACCATCCCACAATGCAAGCCTGGCATTCCTTGGCTGTGCCCATTCCTCTTCCATTCGAAAAAAAAAAGAAAAAAGAAAAAAGAAAAAAGAAAAAAGAAGAAGAAGAAGAAGAAGAAGAAGAAGATTGTTACTATTATGAACTAAGTATTGCAAATAAAAAGAACATAGACGGAAGCAAAAGAAAACATGTTGGATGCTTACAGGATTGTATAAATTACTTGGAAATTAGGTAGACCAGTCCCTGTACTCGAACCCTGGGTAGTAAACCTAGCATTACACACAGGTTCAGTGCAGCAGAAGGCAGAGCAGAGCGGGGACAAGCGCCAAGGCATAATGGACAGAATGAACCATACCACCAGAGTAAACGAATGTGAAACCCTCAGATCAATGCTCAGCCCTTAGATCCGCCATCCGAAACCCTTGCCGTTGATGGATGGAGGAGCCCAAGGTACACGATAGCCGATGGTACTCTTGCCCTTGCCATGCCACCATGACAGAGCGGGAAATAAATAATAATCGAGGTGGAAAGTGCAGGTGAATCCGGTAGCTAGTGAGGTACTAACTCACTATGATAGTGGTACTATGAATCTTAAATGCAAATGACAGTCATACTACCAGGAAGTTTCCGCGACTGCCAACACTGTGTAACATTGTAAAACGAAATTTCATTGTAACTATGTAATGAGGTAACATTGTATTAACATACAAAATGATAAATCTTGCCATAGGTTAAACAAGGTAAAAAAAAAAAAATCTACGTGATAGTAGGGGGTACATGACAGTTGGTAATGTGCTTTTGTGTAAAAATTATTTCTATAAATTTACTCCAAGTTTTCTATTGAAAATATAACTATGTTGCCATTTTCTTCTTGGAATATTTTCATTTTCGGCGTGGCGGAGGAGTTGTTCAAAAAGTTATTGAAATTCCAGTTATATTTAGAGAAAAATCCGGCAAGGATTTTTGTAAATCCAAGTTATAGTTGTTATACCTCAAAATTTTAGGTGTTCTAGAAGTTTTTGATGGTGTTGAATCCATTTCCATCATCAAAAACACTGCCTCTACAAGCTTTTTTGAATTTTTTTTTGGCCTGGATTTTGGCCACTTTTAACCAGGGCAATTCCTCCACCTAGTTAGATGACTCCTTCATTTTTGGTCATTTTCGTTAACCTCACTAATTAGAAAAGTGATGAGGATTATATGTATTTAAGAATCTATGCAAATGTAAAAGCACAAAAATAAAATGAAAAAGGAAAATTTTATATATTAACTATAAAAATTGAAAATATATATATCATAAAGATAAAAGTAAATAATAATAATAAATCATTTCTCTCTTATATAATAAATTTATTTATTTTTAATCTGTACTTGGAAGCTTATAGCTTATTTGACAATCTTGTAAACTTATAGAATAGTGATGGGGTGGTGTAGGTGTGTTGGGCTTTATAGTGGACTGAAGAAGGGATTTGGAAATTCCCGAGAATCTATTGATATTAATTTTATTTTGCCTATTTTTCTTTTAAGGCTGCATTCTGGGCTTCTTTGTAAGGCTGCATTCTGGGCTTTTTTGTCTATTTGTGCCTGCAATATGCAATAAATCTTTAAAATCACCATCAAATTGAATGCACAAAAAACACCTAAAAAAATATTGGATGCTGCAAGAAGACAACCATGCCGACCTACTTTCCAATCACCTAGAAAGAATGCTTTCGATTTTTGCAACGGGTGGCAATTTCTCCTTATGGCTGCATTCCAAACTTCCTTTTCCTTCTGAGCTTGTAATACAAATAAACATTTAAAATCACTACCAATACAAATAAACCTTTAAAATCACTACCAAACTCAACGCAGGAATGACAAACCCTAAAAAAATATTGGATGCCATAGTGAGAAGTCCAGCTAATCTAACCTGCATAGAAAGATTGCGCTCAATCTCTGACTCCTTTCCTCACACGCTCGTGGATTTGGAAATGCACCCATATATTACAATTTATTTTTTATTTATTCTTTAATTTTAATTATATTAATGTTAGGTTATTTTTTAAATAATTTTAAATTTATATATTTATTTTCAGCCAGTCAAAATGATATGCCTAATCTCGTAATCTCGTAGGATTTGTAAATGGATACGGAAATAGATTTTTATAATGGATATAGAAATTCTTATCGGTTTTGCTATATTATTTTTATTTTATTTTTAATCATATTAATTTTATTTTTCTTAATTAATTGACCCATCAAGATTACTTTGGTCTAATTTATCGGGATATTAATTTAATTTAATTTTTTATTATTTAATATTTTTTATTGATTAGTAATTTTATAGAAATAAATATATTATATCATATTTTAAAATAAAATGCATCTACTAGGTTTGATAGAGAATTTAGAATCTAAAAATTATTAATATTAAATTAATTATTTTAATTTTAGTTTTAGTTTTATTTTTATGTCTATGTTTATGTAAATTGATCTACTCAAAATAAAACATAACAAAATAAAACACTATATTACAATATTAAAACATGAGATTACAACATCTCTACCAAATTTAATTCTAGAACAACAACACTCGTATGAATAAATCAATTTCTAAATAGATCATTAGCACATCCTCCTCTCATAAGGTTATAAATTTGGATAATCTAGTAACAGATAAATAAGCGAATTAATAGGCCTGCAAGGAATTATAGGCTCATGAATAGAAAGGCCAGAAATACAATTAACTTGGGTGGCAAGCATAAAGCTTCCTATGAAACTCATCTAATATTAGTTGCTTAACTGAGTTTTGGTTAAGAATGTAAATTATGTTCCTAAAAATAAGGAGGTTATCGAAATTTATTTCAAATTCTGATTTTCTTTTTTTAGCAGGTTTTCTTTCGTTTGTTGCTAAAGGAAGGTATATCCCAGTTCTCTATTAGCTGCTTCTTTTATGATTTCCGGAATATTTGAACTTACGTAGCTCATTTGGACCTCATAGATATAATGTACCTTCCTACTTAATGTGTTGACCACACGGTTTTCCTTCCCTTTTAGGTGTTTTATTTTGAAATCGAATTCACTTAAGAACTCTGTCCATCTGGCGTGTCGAGCATTTAAGCTAAACTGGTTGAAGAAGTTTGTGAGGCTGCTATGATTTGTTAGCAGCAAAAATTCCTTCCCCAGCAAGTAGTGTCACCACATTTCTATGCAAGCAATACTTCTATCAATTCAAGGTCATAAGCGGAATACCGTTGTTCATATTCCTTTATCTCTCAAGATTCATAAGCAATCACCTTTCCTTCTTGTGTCAGCACCCCACCAACACCTTTTTTGCTTGCATCTGTGCAAACCATGTAAGACTTTTCTAGATCTGTTACTTTTAACATCGGTGCAGTGGTGAGCAGGTGCTTTAATTTTTCAAAACTTTGCTGACATTCGACTATCCATTGGAAAGCGCACCCCTTTTTCTATAAGGAGGTCATTGGAAAAGTGATTTTTGAAAATCCCTCAATGAATCTGCGGTAGTATCCACCTAATCCCAAGAATGATCTGATATTAGCGACATTATTTGGGGCTGTCCATTCCATGATTGTTTTGATATTTTCCGGGTCTATTGCGATGTCGTCTGCTGATATAATGTGACCCAAGTATTGAATCTGATATTTAAAAAAATCGCACTTGCTGAAATTGGCATACAAATGATTTTCCCTTAGTGTTTGCAATACGATTTTTAGATGTTCTTTATTCTCCTCTTCATTCTTAGAGTATATTAAAATATCATCAATGAAAATCAGCAGAAATTTGTCAAGGTAGGGCTAGAAAATACCATGCATCAGACTCATAAATGTGGCTGGGGCATTCGTGAGGCCAAGCGGCAATACCACAAACTCATAATTTCCATATCGAGTATGGAATTTTGTCTTGTAAATGTCTTCTTTTTTTATTCTTATCTGATGGTAACCAGATCTTAAATCAATTTTCAAAGATACCTTAGCTCCTTGTACTTGATCGAATAGATCATATATACGTGGAAATGGGTACTTATTCTTGATGGTGAGTTTGTTTAGTTTTTGATAATCAATGCATAATCTCATGGTCCCATCCTTTTTCCGTACAAATAATACAGGGGCTCCCCAAGGGGACTGTTGGGAACGGGATCCCCCAAGGACAATTTTGGGGCTAAAAGCCCATGTTTTGGGTCAAATTGTGAAGTAAAATTGTAAAGCCTCCACATTTTGTGGTCGCGGAGTGCGAAGGCATCATGAGTCATAAAGGGTTGTCCACCCTTATTTTTGTAAAGTAAAGTCAGTTGTAAAAGTTATACCCATGGTCCGCAGACCATGGGATTGTATAAAAAAGAGCTAAGTAAGTAAGCCCTAAGTAAGTTTTGGGAAGTTAGATAGTCATAGCTTTGAAGTAAGAAGTCTAAGTTCCAGGTCATAGCGTAGGTAGAGGCTCTGCAGCTGAGTGCGCAAAGGCCTAGGGTAGAAGTCTACAGTTGAGTGCACGAACCCCTGCAGTTGTGTGCGCATGGAAGATAAAGTCTGTAATCGTCTAAAGATATCAATAAAGAGAAGTATTCTACAAATTTTGTATCTTTGTTTCATGTTACTGCATCTTGACATGTTATGTATGAATTTCATTTATAATTCTTATATGATGCACAAATGTATGTAATTACGTTGGTTAAGTGAACACAACTAAGAAATTCTATTTACGTGGTGCTAACTATGCTTATCTAATTAGAAAAGTAAGCTTTGTAGGACGACTTGGGAATTTGTGCAATACACTACCTTAGCAGTGCGAAAGTATCTGAACCGAAGGTTAGGGCTGTGCGAAGGTTAGTCGTACCCTTTGGTGGAGGTATCAAAGGGAGGAATAAGGGGCTAGGTAGATAGAGCCCTAGAACCTAATGGCCTGCGCGAAAGCAGGAATAGAAGGAATAAACTGATATCACGACCATCTCAAGGTGCGTAATCTTGGTTCTAGCATCCCCCCATACTGCTTCCTGTGAGACTTCGATCCGAGCTTCACGGGCTGATGCCAAAAGGGCCAGTAGTGTAGGGATTTGTTTAGTTAACTAACGCTGAACATGGGTCAGGCCCCACCAAGCCAACAAATGGTTCGGTTGCCGGGACCAGAATCTGCATAAGAGATGTGTGATGTTATTTCAATGGAATCCAACTAAGAAAGAGATTGGAGACTGGTTGGATAGGAACATCCATGAATTCAAGGCGTAGGAGAACAGAAACCAACGACTGCCAAAGGAGTAGTGGCTAGACAAGCACCTATATACAGAGATCCACAAGGTTTTTTTCTGTTCCTTTCCGGTTGAGCTATACGAGTGGATCGTGAAGCTAGCAGATAGCCAAGGAATGTGGAGACTTGATGGTCCTATTGTTTGGATCTCGGAGCTAGTATGGAAATTGGAAGCATCTGAGGATAATATCGCCTGTGGTGTTGATCATTGGTTCGATCACATCATAGGAGCATTTGTGACTGATTTCACTGTTGATACCTCAGTCAGCGACAGCGAGGTGGAGTGACGCTTCTTCAAAGGTCTGCGAGGTAAGTACTTGAAATCTTTGACTACCTGGATTAAAATGTTATTGTGAGAAAAGCGGGTGCTACCTTGATGTTCAAAGCTACGCGAAGCAGAAAAAATTACAGGAACGAAAGAAGAAAGGGTCGTGAGTATAGTCCATTGATTTCACCTCCACGAGGTGACAAAGAGGGAATATCACAGGCTTCTCCGTGAAGTGCTATTCAGTTAATAAGACAAGGATTCCCATCACTGTCACCTCCACCCACACCACCTCCAACTTCACCTCCATCACCTACGACTTCACCCTTACCACCTCCACCTCCACTGCAGTTTAGTATGGAAATTTTAGCGAAACTACCTTAATTCAAAGGCTTGGGAAATGAGGACCCAGACCATTTTTGGTTCGTCGTGAGCGATGTATGGTAAGCTCAGTGCATTATAGATGACCACCTGAAGAAGACAACACTCGTTAGTTCTCTGCAAGATCGCGCACTAACTTGGTATATCAAGTACTCTAATGATAACCCAAATGTTGGAGTGGTAGACATCCAGACCATGCTGAACAAAGAATTCAGTAGGCCTAAATCTGAGGCACAGTCGATTGTGGGGTTCAAGGAAATCATGATGTAACCAGGTGAGACGCCTTGGGAACTAGATCAGAGGTTGAAGTGTAAAATCCATGAAGCTAATATGAACTTAACAGACGGACAACACCACGAATGGTTCATGACTTCACTTCTACCACAACTAAGGGTTGCACTGTCACAACAGAATATAATGACTTAGGTAGAGGCCTTGGAGATTGCAATGAGATTTCATGAAACACTGATGCAAGATCCAAATCCGGGGGTTCAATAGATCCATGCGCAGTTGAAAAATCTTTTCCTTGAGATCCAATGTTTGAAGCAGGACATAATAGTTCGACCAGAAGTGCGTGAAGAGGTATGGTGCTTGAAATGCAAGGGTCATGGGCATCACAAAGACCATTGCCTAGTCTTTGCAAACTATATTATAGGAGGGGGACGGATTCCTTTGAGGTCAGAAGCTCAAGAAACACCAAGCGTGGGGCTTGTATTGTGGTGCGATATATGTCAGGTAGTAGGAAAACATGCCATAGATAACTGTCATTTACTGTAGAAGTTTGTACAGACACCGCAACAACTGTTCTACAACTTCTGTAGGTTAGTAGGGCATGATGAACCCAACTGCAAAAGCTATGAATTGATGATGGATAGAACACCTGCCTATAAGTTACATGCAGAAACGTGCCCCCCCTGACCAGGGCGCGGGGATGGCATGGATAGGCTTTCAGGGGTGCATACGAGGTCGAGGCGGAGGAGGACCTAGCAAAGGTCGGGGACAGTTTATTTGAAACAATTGCAGAGTACAAGGACACTATGCCCGCAATTGCACTAGCCCAACATGTTCTTTGTGCAAGTATTGCACTTTGATTGATCATGAGACGGAAGTCTGTCCTATGCTGAGATCAAGGATATGCGACAAAGGGGCTTTACCACCTCAGTTGAATCAGAACCTGCAAATGATGAGGTCTGAGCCGCGTGCAGAGGATCCAAATGAGAATATAGTGCTCCAAAGTGGAATCACAACAAGAGATGACAAGGGGAAATAGCCCAAAGACAACACATGGGTTCACAAAGCTCCGACGAAGGAGGTTGAGTTCGATTTCGAGCATGCACGTGAAACATTCATGGAAGTGAAGATGAGCTTCGATGAGGCCTCCACCTCAGGGAGCAAGGATAAGCCTGATTAGGAGATGGAACCTTCTATGCTTTAAACCTTCCTAGAGACTTGCATGAAGTTTCTACGCGATAGAAAGGCTGTGAAGGGATTACAGGAGCTTATAAATAGATGTGTCGGAAACACTCTAGGTGAACCGCACATGGTACGAAAGATTGGTAAGCATAAAACAAGGACAGGAATGGAGATGAGGTTGAACGCACAGATAGGAGAATATGAAATGGATCAGGTTATTTTGGATCTAGGGCTAGACGCGAACGTCCAATAGGTCCAAAAGCATCACGAAAAAGCATGACATGTGTAGAGCTATAAAAAGGGTCTCTTTCACCTCTAGTTACCTCACATTAATATGTCAATCTCGGAACGTCTGGTTATTTCAAAGAGTGTCTCAGTCTGAGGCTTAGCACTTGTCAGAGTAATGCTTGTAGTATAGCTGTTTAAAATCTACAAAAGTAAATCAATGTGTATCTACAACTTAGCTACTTCAAAAGACTAAATCACACCAAGCATTGCGGCAGCCAAAGGTTCGGTAGCAATAAACCATCCTTTTCATAACTAATGAGAACAGATCCGAGGTCTGGGAGCTAGGTGGCAGATGCTGGGGCTCACTACAGCCTGAGATCGTCCTTAATGAATATAAATGAAACATCAAGTAAAGGAAATGGCAATGGAATAGAACAACACATCAGCCAAGGGTCCAGTAGCAATAACCCATCCCTTTCATAGCTGATGGGAGCAGACCAGAGGTCTGGGAGCCAAATAGCAGATGCTGATGCTCACTACAGCCTGAGACTGTCCTTAAGAAACAAAAAATTAGCAATCTCGAAATGGAACAACAATTGAAATGGAACAACAACTAAAAGGAACAACAAATAAATGGAACATCAACTAAATGGAACAACAATTCAGAAATGGAATAGCAAATAAATGGAACAACAACTAAATGGAATAGCAATTCAGAAATGGAACAGAAGTTGAAATAAGCAGTAACCAAGTTCAACAAGTTGTGACTCTATTTAACCACTCCAATCAAAACATCAATCCCTTAGTCTTAAAAGATGTACACATACTATGGAACAACAATACCGATTACAACCCTAGAAACACAACGTGCTTAATCTGCTTCTGTTATTGATCTAAATAAACGCATACATTTGCATCTCAAGATGAAAACAGTAACATTCAATAATCATATGAAATCAGACTTTTCAAGATAACTATTATAATGCTAAAGCACAATCGCAATGAACTCTGTCATGGAGTGATAGTATCCTGTAAAGTTTAATCAACACTTAATGGATTGGTAACATGATACAGTGTCAATATAAGAATTTAGTTTGCAGGAACATTGAACAAGTTAAACATAACAGAGCATGTAATATAACGTTCATAAAACACAACAGATTACCAGATTACGCCTATGAACAAACCACACAGAAACCACGCATAATGGTACAAGAGCAAGTGTCCTCCAGGACCGGACCCTTAGCCTCCAGGGGTACACCACTTAAGATTGATCCAGGCTCAAAGATAAAAGAGTAACCATGTCTGTATTAAGGCATGAAATAAAATTACAGGAACTCAAGTCTTCAATAGAACATAAAGATCATAGTCCTGATCTTCCTTAAAAGAAATTACATAAAAAAATAGTCCTCTTGCTAGCCAACAGTGTGATCCCTTATACAAGGAAGATGGCGGAGATATCTAGATACAGAAAATAGATAAAATAACGATCCCTTAGGATCTTAGATCCTGAGGGATTCACAGATTCGTTAATCCTGCGTTACTTCTTTCCTTTTCTGTTCCATGCTGGTATCTCCGCTCCCTTTCCTGGGTTGATCCATTTTGATCTGTGTTGTTTGCGGTCTCCCGTCAAAGGGACAGTAGTTAGCTCATCCTTGTCTTTTTCCTTGGAATGCCCACCTTCCGTTTTCCCTTCCTCCTGCACATAGGAATGACGATTATCAGTGTTTCCTATTAATCTCTCGTGTTTCGTTATAAATCTTCATCATTATCTAAGCTTCTAATGCAAAAGGCTTTTAAGTTCTAGTGAAAAGATACTAAACTAACCATCGGAACATAACTTCCTTGATACTCCACATACCCCCCAACTTACCCTTTTGCATGGCCTCATGAAAACATTGTAGTTGACATGCAAAGTAGTGAGGGAGTAGGCTGGAGATGGAATCTCGTGTGGGGGCCTACATCCATGATGCGAAATTAGATGATCAAAGAAATGGCTTGTCTGGCCCTCAGGCATTTCATACAGGGCTTGGTATCCAGGTGCAGGATGCCAAATGATTGGACTCCGGAACCTATATCCTTACCAGGATGGCCCTGCCCTCAAAATAATTTCGCCATAGAGGGGGAATCGGTTAGCAGCAAGCTTAAAATTCTCATACTTAAATGGCTCCCTGAGCTGAATGTTCGGATTAGATACTCGATAGCGAAATTTAGTTGCTTCAATGGTAGGGTCTTTAATGAAGTAAAAGAATTCAAGCCCCTGCCGAATGATTGCTTCATGCATGGGTCCTAATGCTTCTGTTTTTCGGGTCATTTTTCAGGTTGTTTTTCAGATTGCACTTCTGTGCAAGTGTGCTGCTTTCATTTCTCTAAATGTTGGGGTGTGCTATCAACTCGTTTTCGTTTTTTCGAGCGTCCAGATGTGGCTGTCCCTTTATTGATAATAGCAATTAGTTATTCCCAGCTGCTATGCTGCTAGGTGAGACTATAATTTACTATCAAGCGAATTAATCCGTGGTGGCTAACAACTGATTCTACGTGCTGTGCCCTTTTCATACTTCGTGTGACATCATGCAATAGTGAATTCAATAATGCCGGTAAATTCACAGAACATTTTTTTTTTAAGACAACTAGGAGTTTAAGATGTCGTGGTCTTACCATGTCCTTTCTGCCTTCACAAGTGATGTAGCTCTGTATGATTTTTTGCTAATTCCGCCCATGGCTCCCCTAGCGTTGCTGGTAACACCCCCTTTCCTCGGATTGTCAAATTCTGGCCCTCGTCCTAAAAGATTTCCAAAATCTTCTGTAGCCTTTCCTTCTTTATTGTCCATACTGGTCCCGTGGCGGGTAGTCCCGTGACTCTCGCTATTATGTTGTCGGTGACTGCTATTCGCCTTCCTCTTACTGTGGAGTATTCTTCCTGTAAGTTCTGTAAAAATTCTCTCACTACTGTTTCATTAGACTCCTTCAGGCGGTTGAGATAGGTCAACCATCCTGCTCTCTTCAGGATTCTTCGGGCTGCAATCGAAACAGTTAATGTTTGCGGTTCTCGGTGGACTGACCTTCCTCCCATAGTTTCACTACAAATTCTCAAAGGAACAACAACTGTTTGTTGAAACGCAGAGAAGCTGGTGGCGTATTCTTCGTTGAAATTCAAATGGAACGACGTATGTAATGGAAATAGCTTCGAACAACAGCTCATGCAGAAGAAAACAAAAATAGCAAATGATCATACCGTTGAGCCGTGCTGTGGTCGAGTACAAAATTTTCTCGAATAACGGACTGACATGTACTCTGGGGAATGATGAGGTTACCTCCCCCCCCGCAATGTGATAGGTTGTCCCAACCGTCAAATAAAGGAGCAGCGTCTGTTCTGCCGTGAGGTCTTTATGGAACAACTTATGGAAATGTTCGCAAAAACAACCTATTACTGAAATCGAGGTAGAAAGTTAGATCGCTTTTAATACGTAAGGGATTGCGGTGATTTGATGGAAGTTTGGGGATAATACATTTGCCATAAATAGCGAGTCTCATGTGGTCACTCTCACTAGCTCCATAATGATTGGCGATAATATATAGTTATGCGCTATATGGTTGGGTAATTATATAATTAATTATCACGTCAGAAGAAACAAGAGGGTGTAATTTCCTTACCTATTGGTGTTAAAATATGACTTCAATACCATTAACAGTGCTCTGCTGCCGACAAGTGTCCATAACCTTGGCAGAGTTGTTTATTTCACCCTTGGAACCATAGTCCTTTGTGTATGCCAGGAAGCATTATATAATGTCAAACTGTAGGCCACTATGCTGGTTTGGTGACCAGTTAGTCATAATGCCATTCACGAGGGAGGAGCGAATAATGGGTAGTTCAGCTCGTGGTGAGACTTCTTGTTCCAAGGGTTATTTATTTTGATATACCTTTTGGACCATTTCCCAGGTGTGGTGGCCCTAGTGGGAATGCCACGTCGCTTCCATCCTGATGATCATGGTAGGCCAGCTCGTAATGAGATTTCCTATCCTGCAATTTGGCAATTTTTAGAAACCCTGTTTTGCTTCCTTCTTTTTCTTCTTGTTTTAAATAGAGAGCCTTTCTTGTTTATACACAAAGGGTTGTTCAACACTCCTTAAGATTAGGAATGGTGGAAGAAGTATTAATATCCCAATAAAAATGTAGAAACCCTATGATATTATTGCCAAATGATAATCAAAGTAGGTTAAAAAAAGAACCATCACGATACAGATAACCAATCAGAACGGAGTTAGTAGAACAATGGCAACAAAAGATGATAAATAAGCATATATTTCCCTGCGTCCTTTCACCAATTCAGGGCAGTTTCTTATAAAGATAGTGATTTATGATTTACTAGTTTCCGTATACTGTGTTTTTTTTCCATCACATAAGTACATAGCTGTATTCCAAAAGACTCGAAAGAACATTAGCAATAAGCATCCTTAAGAAGGAACAAGCTGTTTCAAAATCATATGAGTAGTGCTCCTTTCAAGGAAGGGCACACACAGTTCATAGATGTTGTTCGTTTGGAGAAAGGAACAGTGGAAATCGACGGTGCTGTTCCTTTAAAAGGAACAGCAAAATCAAACAAGTGTCGTTCTTTCGAAAAGAGCTCGACAAAAATTAAAAAGTGTTGTTCCTTTTAGAAACAGCAAAAACACACAAGTGCTGTTCCTTTTGAAAAGGAACAACAAAAATTGCAAGTGTTGTTCCTTTTGGAAAAGGAACAGCAAAAATCACGAGTGTTGTTCCTTTTGAAAAAGGAACAACAAAAAATCACGAGTGTTGTTCCTTTTGGAAAAGGAACAACAAAAAATCACGAGTGTTGTTCCTTTTGGAAAGGAACAACAAAAAGCACGAGTGTTGTTCCTTTTGGAAAAGGAACAACAAAAATCACGAGTGTTGTTCCTTTTGGAAAAGGAACAACAAAAATCACAAGTGCTATTCCTCTTGAAAAAAAGGAACAACAGAAGTAACAAAATATGTTGCAAAGATATGTACAAAATAATTCGAGAAGTTATATACATATTGTAAGGAAAAGTAAATTTCTTAGTGAGTTACAGGGGAAGACTTATCTTCCTCCCCTAAGTCTCCATATCTGAATCTTGGCGTAGTTGTTGGCAGAAGGACTCTCGAGTAAGTGGTTTGTGATAAATACGGACTCGATGGCCGTTTGCCTTGAAGGTATATCCAGAACCATCAATAGTAATCAGGGTAAGGGTCCCATTGTCATGCACTTTCTGAATTTCATATGGTCCCAACCAACGAGTCTGGAGTTTCCCGGGGAATTCCTGAATTCTAGAGTCATATAAAAGATCCCAGTCTCCTTCATGGAAGACTCTATTTTTAATGAGAGCATCATGCCATTTAGCTCTCTATTGTTGTATCAGGGCAGTGTGTTGGAGTGCATAGAGCCTAATTTCATCCAGCTCATTAATTTGTTGTAGTTGATTAGTCTGTGCCTCAGTTAAGTCTAAACCAACTTCTTGTGCTGTTCGTAATGTCTGGATTTCAAATTCTATAGGAAAGATAGGTTCTTTTCCGAACATTAGCTGGTACGGTGAGTGACCAGTGGTGCTTCTCCATGTTGTTCTATAAGCCCACAGTGCTTCTCGTAATCTTGAAGCCCAGTCGCGTCTATGTGATGCAACTGTTTTTGTTAGAATTGTTTCTATTATTTTGTTGCTGCTTTCTACTTGCCCATTTTCCTGTGGGTCATATGGGGTGGTAATTTTATGCTGAACATGATAATTGTTGAGTGTTGCCACTATTTTGTTCCCAGCAAACTGTGGCCCTCCATCTGTAATTATCTCTCTAGGGAGGCCATAGCGCACAAATAGATGGAGCAGGAACTGTATAACAGATTCTTCTGTAGCTCTGGGCAGGGCCTCTGCTTCAACCCACTTGGTGACGTATTCTGTTGCTACCAAAATGTATGTTTTTTGGTTTGATGGTGGGTTGATTGGTCCCACGAAATCAAGAGCCCAACACTCAAATGGTTCGATGACTAACTGTGGTTTCAAAGGCATCTCATCCGAGTGACTAGGGCGTCCCGCTCTCTGGCAACTGTCACATGCTTGGACAAATTTCTTTGCATTTTTAAAAATTGTGGGCCAATAATACCCTGTGTGTAATACTTTATGTGCAGTCTTGCGATCAACGAAATGTCCATCACATGGTTGGTCATGGCATGCTTTCAATATATCAAAAATTTCATCTTGTCTAATGCATTTCCTGATTTGCATGTCTGCCCCTGTATGAAACAAATAGCCCCCAATCCAGGAAAATCCGGTACTTCGCTGGACAATCTGTTTTCTCTCATTAGGGGTTAGATGCTTTGGTAACTTACCTACTGCTAGGTAATTGGCGACATCATCATACCAGGGTGTTTGAATAGCAACATCAAAGAGATGCTCATCTGGAAACCGATCTTCAACTGTTGCTGCATCGACTGGTTTTGGCATTCTTGAGAGGAAATCAGCTATCGGGTTCTCTTTCCCGGGTCGATCCTTGATTGTAATATCAAATTCCTACAATAAAATCAGCCATCTAGTTATTCTACCATTTGTGACAGGCTTATTTGCTAAATATTTTATAGCAGAATGATCTGTGTACAAGATAGCAGGATATCCAGTGATGTAATGTCTGAATTTATTGATAGCATGTATAACAGCTAGAAATTCCTTTTCAGTGACAGTATAATTTAATTCAGCAGGGGATAGATTTTTGCTAATGTAATAAATTGCATATGGTTGTCTATCCTCCTCCTGTCCAAGGACTGCTCCAATGGCTGTATTTGAGGCATCAGATCATATCTGAAATGGAAAATCCCAATTTGGTCCTCGAAGGACTAGGGCTGTAGATACGAGCTTTTTCAGATTGTTGAAAGCACGTTCACATTTTTCTGTCCAAAGGAAGTCAATATTACCAATTAGTGCATATAATGGTGCAACAATACGTGAATAATGTTCTATAAATCTTCTGTAATAACCAGAGAATCCAAGAAAGCTACGTACCTCTGTTTGAGTAGTAGGAGTAGGAATAAGCAAAAGTATTTGGATTTTGGCTGGGTCTACCTGAATGCCAGCTGCTGAAATATAGTGTCCTAAAATAAGTCCTTTCGTCATCATCATGTAGCATTTTTCATGGCTTAAACAAAGCCTGGTAGCTATGCAACGGTGTAGGAATTTTTCTAGTGTCTCTAATGCTGGATCAAACTCATCTCCGTATGGAGTAAAGTCATCCATGTATACTTCCAGTCCTTCATTTATTAGATCTGCAAAAATGATAAGGATAGCCCTTTGGAATGTGGCAGGCATTACATAAACCAAAAGGTAAGACTCGGTAGGCGAATGTTCCCCAAGGACAAGTAAAAGTAGTTTTGTCCTGATCTTCAGGGGCAATCTGTATTTGGTTATACCCACTGAAATCGTCGAGAAAATAAAAGAATTTCTTCCTTGCCAAAGTGTCCAATACTTGATCGATGAATGGGAGAGGAAAGTGATCTTTCTGCATTGCCTTATTTAGCTCCCTGTAGTCCACGCAGATTCTCCACTTCCCATTCTTTTTCGGTACCACCACAAGCGGGGAGACCCATTTACTATTAGAGATAGGGTAGATGAAGTTAACATCTAAATGTTTTTGAAGCTCATCTTTTACTACTTCTTTTAGATGAGGATTTAGCCTTCTTTGAAGCTGTCTAACAGGTCTTGCATCATTTTCTATGTAGATGTGGTGTGTGCACAATTGAGGATCAATTTCTTTCATATCAGGGTAATCCCGTGCAAATGCTTCTTTATATTGTCTTAAGATATGGATGAGTTTTGTTTCTTTTTCGGGTGTAAGGCCGACGTTAATGTTTAAGGTCTTTCCAGGTTCAATTTCCACAATTTTACTATGTGCAACTGAAGTGACAGGGATCCTGTGATCATGTGCATCTTTCAGAGGTTCCTCTTCTACTTCGTTATCAAATGCTGCTTTTATCATATGACACTGGGTACGAGATGTGAGTTCAGTTTGACTAATAAAATTGCTAATGGCATCATCTTCTATTTGGTCTTTGAACTCTAGTGCTTCTTGTATAGTTAATGGAGATCTAATGTTGTCAGTAAGATATGATACAGGGTGCCTATTAGTTTTAACTATTGTGATGCTTGGCTGCGCTGGGGGATATAGTATTAAGTTCTTGATATCCGCCCCCTTGGTTATGATCATGTTCCCTTGCCGACAGCCAATATAGGCATCAGCGGTAGCGAGCCAAGGTCTTCCTAAGATCAATGGATGTCCATCAAGTCGGGTTTTAGGGTTTATTATCAGAAAATCAGTTGGGTATTCCCAGGAGTCAACCAAGACCATGACATCACGCAGTATGCCTTTCGGCCTAACCACAGACCGATCAACCAATTCTAGCAGAGTTGAAGTGGGTTATGTAGCTGTAATACCTAGCTCTTGGCAAGTAGCAGTTTTCAATATATTGATTTCAGCTCCAAGATCAACTAAGGCATTGGTTAAGGTTTGACCATAAATTTGAACAGTTACTATTGGGTTTCCTGGGTCTTCATACTTAATAGGTGTTTCCTTTCCTGATAATAAGTTAGATAAAGTACCGACTACTTGAACTCTTGGATTATCTATTATATTCCTTCTCGGTCTTTTTATGCACAATTCCTTAATAGTTTTTGCGTATATCGGGATGTCTTGAATGGCCTGAAGGAATGGAATTTTTATGTACAAGTTTTGTAATTCTCCTAGAATGTCGAAATTAGGTTGTTGTATAGGTCGAGGTATGACTAAACGTTCTGGGAAAGGGGGAGAGGATGTAGTTACTTGATTTTGAGTTTGTTGTCTATTTACATCCTCTTCTTGCGACAGATGTTCTCTAGGTAACTGATCTTCAATCTGAACTGTTTTATTTCCCTCTGTTTGGATAATACTCCTAGATCTTAGTTGAAGATCATTGCACTCCCTCAGATCGGGTCCTTCTTCTGATGTTTCTAAAATTTGGAGTGCTTGGACCGGTCTGTTATTTGGATTGGGATTGGGCTGGGCTGGGAGTTGGGGTCTCAGATTAGATTGGGGGTTTTGCTGTAAAGCTGGCAGTGTAGGTTGAGGGAAAGGAATATTTCCTACTAGCTGCTGTGTTGGTCTCTGCCAATTAGTCTGCCAGACTGAACCTTGTGAAGTGGAGGGAGTCCATTGTGGTGGGTATGGGTTGTTTTACCAATATGGTGGAGGATAAGGAGGATTCGACCAACCAGATTGGCTTGTCTGATTTAGCCACGGGTTTGCAGAAGGATACGATTGTGATGACCAATTTGGAAATGGGGGCTGAAACTGACTTTGCCATGTATTATACTGTTGAGTATTGTACTGCGGATACTGAAAAGAAGAAGCTGGGTCTGAAAACATACAATTTTGTCGCGTCTACCACTGACAACGCTGGTTGAGTAGATATACTGCCTTTGGTTCTTCTTCTGCTTCCTTATATACTGCTTTCAGTCCAGGTAATGAGGGACAACTTTTTGTAGAGTGATCCCTTGTACAGATAGCACATGTTTGGATTGTATCTAGTGGGCACTCCTTATGGCTATGCTTCTTCCTGCATCTGGGGCAGAAGATTGCCAAATTCTGTTCTGCCTCCATTTGTTTCTGCTTAGCCTACAAAATGTCCAATTGTGTAGTCAGTGTTCCTAGTATATCAGTTTTAAAATTTTCAAATAAATTTCCAATTTCCACACGCATTACTCCTTCTGATGAAATTTTGTT
>APFE030694489.1:258328-272218 GCA_000404065.3 Pinus taeda
AATTGAGGATCAATTCCTTTCATATCAGGGTAATCCCATGCAAATGCTTCTTTATATTTTCTTAAGATATGGATGAGTTTTGTTTCTTGTTCAGGTGTAAGGTCGGTGTTAATTTTTAAGGGCTTTCCAGGTTCAATTTCCATAATTTTACTATGTGCAACTGAAGTGACAGGGATTGCGTGATCATGTGCATCCTTCAGAGGTTCCTCTTCTACTTCATTATCAAATGTTGCTTTTATAATATGACACTGGGTACGAGATGTGAGTTCGGTTTGACTAATAAAATTGCTAATGGCATCATCTTCTGTTTGGTCTTTGAAATCTAGTGCTTCTTGTATAGTTAATGGAGATCTAATGTTGTCAGTAAGATATGATACAGGGTGCCTATTAGTTTTAACTATTGTGATGCTTGGCTGCGCTGGGGGATATAGTATTAAATTCTTAATATCCGCCCCCTTGGTTATGATCATGTTCCCTTGCCGACAGCCAATATAGGCATCAGCGGTAGCGAGCCAAGGTCTTCCTAAGATCAATGGATGTCCATCAAGTCGGGTTTTAGGGTTTATTATCAGAAAATCAGTTGGGTATTCCCAGGAGTCAACCAAGACCATGACATCACGCAGTATGCCTTTCGGCCTAACCACAGACCGATCAACCAATTCTAGCAGAGTTGAAGTGGGTTATGTAGCTGTAATACCTAGCTCTTGGCAAGTAGCAGTTTTCAATATATTGATTTCAGCTCCAAGATCAACTAAGGCATTGGTTAAGGTTTGACCATAAATTTGAACAGTTACTATTGGGTTTCCTGGGTCTTCATACTTAATAGGTGTTTCCTTTCCTGATAATAAGTTAGATAAAGTACCGACTACTTGAACTCTTGGATTATCTATTATATTCCTTCTCGGTCTTTTTATGCACAATTCCTTAATAGTTTTTGCGTATATCGGGATGTCTTGAATGGCCTGAAGGAATGGAATTTTTATGTACAAGTTTTGTAATTCTCCTAGAATGTCGAAATTAGGTTGTTGTATAGGTCGAGGTATGACTAAACGTTCTGGGAAAGGGGGAGAGGATGTAGTTACTTGATTTTGAGTTTGTTGTCTATTTACATCCTCTTCTTGCGACAGATGTTCTCTAGGTAACTGATCTTCAATCTGAACTGTTTTATTTCCCTCTGTTTGGATAATACTCCTAGATCTTAGTTGAAGATCATTGCACTCCCTCAGATCGGGTCCTTCTTCTGATGTTTCTAAAATTTGGAGTGCTTGGACCGGTCTGTTATTTGGATTGGGATTGGGCTGGGCTGGGAGTTGGGGTCTCAGATTAGATTGGGGGTTTTGCTGTAAAGCTGGCAGTGTAGGTTGAGGGAAAGGAATATTTCCTACTAGCTGCTGTGTTGGTCTCTGCCAATTAGTCTGCCAGACTGAACCTTGTGAAGTGGAGGGAGTCCATTGTGGTGGGTATGGGTTGTTTTACCAATATGGTGGAGGATAAGGAGGATTCGACCAACCAGATTGGCTTGTCTGATTTAGCCACGGGTTTGCAGAAGGATACGATTGTGATGACCAATTTGGAAATGGGGGCTGAAACTGACTTTGCCATGTATTATACTGTTGAGTATTGTACTGCGGATACTGAAAAGAAGAAGCTGGGTCTGAAAACATACAATTTTGTCGCGTCTACCACTGACAACGCTGGTTGAGTAGATATACTGCCTTTGGTTCTTCTTCTGCTTCCTTATATACTGCTTTCAGTCCAGGTAATGAGGGACAACTTTTTGTAGAGTGATCCCTTGTACAGATAGCACATGTTTGGATTGTATCTAGTGGGCACTCCTTATGGCTATGCTTCTTCCTGCATCTGGGGCAGAAGATTGCCAAATTCTGTTCTGCCTCCATTTGTTTCTGCTTAGCCTACAAAATGTCCAATTGTGTAGTCAGTGTTCCTAGTATATCAGTTTTAAAATTTTCAAATAAATTTCCAATTTCCACACGCATTACTCCTTCTGATGAAATTTTGTTTTCTCTTGCAAACCGATCATGTTCTGCTGGTTTGATTCGTGTACTGGCTCTCGAACTCCTGATACATAGATCAATTATGTCAGCAAAACTTTCCTGATAAATATCCCCTTTCCCCATAATGTTTAATGTTTCAATCCATTGTTCTTTCATGCCCCTTATTAATGTTGTTTTCAACACGTTATCAGACAAAGGCAGCGATGCATAGGGATATCTTTGCAGATTATACTGGAAACGTTCCACATATTTTTCTAATGTGTCGCTTGGTCTAGCTATCATCTGAAATATTTCATCTTTTAGTTCTCTAGACCTGCAGTAGTCTTGATATTTTTTTAAAAAGGATTCTTTCATTTGTTCCTAGTTACTTATAACCCCACCACCTAATCCCATAAACCATCTTAGAGCAGCCCCTTTCAGAGTAGAGGGGAACAATTTTAGTTTCTGGGGGTCAGTGGTGTAATCATATCCCTTGCATAGTACATCAAATTCAAATAAAAATGCATCCAGGTCCTTTGATGTAAGTCCGTGAAATGTAGGGATGTGTTGAAGGGGGATTGCTTTCATAGGGGCATTTGTTGCGGAATCCACTATGGGGTATTGTAATGTACAGGTTTGGGTGTTTGGTGGATTTTGAGCCATTGGGTCAAATATATGACAATAACCTTCCGGAATATCTAAGAGGGTATTCCTAGGTTGAGGAGGGATGTCCTTAATAGGAACAGTTTTAATAGCACTTCCTCTCTCTGGGATTTCTATCTAAGGGAATTGGGTTTCTTCAATAATAATTTTTACTGCACTCCCTTTGTCTCGGCTATTCAATGGCTGAGTTATCCTAGGAGGAGATCTTGGCTCCCCAGTTTCCCCAGTTTCCCCTTCTCCTTTATAAATATTACTGAGATTCCCTTCTTGCAGTCGTTCTGGAATAGAATTTTCAATTTCTTGAAAGTCCTGTTCGTCAGTTTGACTATGCACCTCAGCAAAGGCTACAGATGGTGAACCTGTGGCCTGAAGGGAACTAGTAGGCTGTTTGGAAGTAACTTTCTTGGGTCCTACTGAAGGCTGAGATTCGTCTTTCTTATAGATTTCGTCTATGAATGTTGATCGACCAAGGGTCACCGACCACTTATTTTTTTCTGGCTTTGGTAAAGGTTTGGGATTTTTCTCCGGCTTTTTCTGCTTAGTCATGCACTCAATTTAACTACTAAATCTTAAGCAGATAGCAGCAAATCTGCAGGAAAGCGGGCAAAGGAGCAGGGCTTTTACATGCTCCGCACGTAGGTTCTTACCTTCCATTTTCAAAACCTAATTCTTCCCTAGCAGGTTCGTACACTACCCTGAAAAAGAAAAATGGCTACACTCTTTCCCCGACAACGGTGCCAAAATGTAGAGCTATAAAAAGGGTCTCTTTCACCTCTAGTTACCTCACATTAATATGTCAATCTGGGAACGTCTGGTTATTTCAAAGAGTGTCTCAGTCTGAGGCCTAGCACTTGTCAGAGTAATGCTTGTAGTACAGTTGTTTAAAAGCTACAAAAGTAAATCAATGCGTATCTACAACTTAGCTACTTCAAAAGACTAAATCACACCAAGAATTGCATCCACCAAAGGTTCGGTAGCAATAACCCATTATTTTCATAACTGATGAGAACAGATCCGAGGTCTGGGAGCTAGGTGGCAGATGTTGGGGCTCACTACAGCCTGAGGTCATCCTTAATGAATATAAATTAAACAACAAGTAAAGGAAATGGCAATGAAATAGAACAGCACATCAGCCAAGGGTCCAGTAGCAATAACCCATCCCTTTCATAGCCGATGGGAGCAGATCAGAGGTCTGGGAGCCAAATAGCAAATGCTAATGCTCACTACAGCTTGAGACTGTCCTTAAGAAACAACAAATTGGCAATCTGGAAATGGAACAGTAATTGAAATGGAACAACAACTAAAATGGAACAGCAAATAAATGGAACAACAAATAAATGGAACAACAACTAAGTGGAACAACAATTCAGAAATGGAACAACAAATAAATGGAACAACAAGTAAATGGAACAACAATTCAGAAATAGAAAAACAGTTGAAATAAGCAGTAACCAAGTTCAACAAGCTATGACTCTATTTAACCACTCCAATCAAAACATCAATCCCTTAGTCTTAAAAGATGTACACATACTATGGAACAACACTACCGATTACAACCCTAGAAACACAACGTGCTTAATCTGCTTCTGTTATTGATCTAAATAAATGCATACGATTGCATCTCAAGATGAAAATAGTAACATTCAATAATCATATGAAATCAGACTTTTCAAGATAACTGTTATAATGCTAAAGCACAATCGCAATGAACTTTGTCATGGAGTGACAATATCCTGTAAAGATTAATCAACACTTAATGGATTGGTAACATTGAGCAAGTTAAATATAACAGAGCATGTAATATGGAGTTCATAAAACACAACAGATTACCAGATTACGCCTATGAACAAACCACACAGAAACCACGCGTAATGGTACAAGAGCAAGTGTCCTCCAGGGCTGGGCCCTTAGCCTCCAGGGGTACACCGCTTAAGGTTAATCCAGGCTCAAAGATAAAAGAGTAACCACGTCTGTATTAAGGCATGAAATAAAATTACAGGAACTCAAGTCTTCAATAGAACATAAAGATCATAGTCCTGATCTTCCTTAAAAGAAATTACATAAAAAACAGTCCTCTTGCTAGCCAATAGTGCTATCCCTTATATAAGGAAGATGGCGGAGATATCTAGATAAAAAAAAATAGATAAAATAACTATCCCTCGGGATCTTAGATCTTGAGGGCTTCGCAGATTCATTAATCCTGCATTACTTCTTTCCTTTTTTGTTCCGTGTTGGTATCTCCGCTCCCTTTCTTGGGTTGATCCATTTTGATATGTGTTGCTTGCGGTCTCCCGTTAAAGGGACAGCAGTTAGCTCATCCTTGTCTTTTTCCTTGGAATGGCCACCTTCCATTTTCCCTTCCTCTTGCACATAGGAATGACGATTATCAGCGTTTCCTATTAATCTCTCGTGTTTCGTTATAAATCTTCATCATTATCTAAGTTTCTAATGCAAAAGGCTTTTAAGTTGTAGTGAAAAGATACTAAAATAACCATTGGAACATACCTTCCTTGATACTACACAGCATGATTGGCACATTAAGCTACGCACCTTTAAGGTAAATGACCTGGCTTTCTTATGTGACAAGAAGTTTGATAAATTTCCTAGGTAGTTCAGGATGCATTGGTTAGGGTTGTATGTCATTAAGGAGATTACCCACGGAGGAGTGGTTCGGTTGGTCAAATTGAATGGAGAACCCTTCCCAGGAAAGGTGAATGACAATCAATTGAAGCCATACACCGGTGGTCCGACCATGTGACTACATGAAGGTAGCAAAGTCTTAGCACTCCAGGTAGCTAAAAGGAGGCGTGGGACTATAAACTACATTGCTCGAGTTGGGGGGCTGCGTGATTGGACGATTGTGTGAAGCAAGGAAGCATTACAGGGTTCGCGACAACATGAAGGGAGCTACGCTACCTAGGGAGGAATCGTGCAGGTCGACTGAAAAGTGATTTCTAGAAATGTGGCCAAATGGTGTTGGCGACCGACATTTATGACGAAATTTATGGGTCAGATCATTGAATATCTACCACCAATATGGAACTAATGAGTCGAATTTTGGGGGAACGATCGGATTTGAATTCAAAATGCCCTATAAATTACAAGTTTATGTTCAACAAAAAACACTTAGCATTTTGACAATTGAGTTGTTGAGCTCTCACGCGTACATGAATAAAGAGAACTACGGACTTCTAATAGCCAGTAAAGTATTTTAGACATTGCTGAAGGAGACATCGGAGTTCCTGCATAAGATCATGTCCATGCCCACAAAAGCTATAGATATCGAAGTAGAGGAGTCAATGCCAAAAATGGAGATGGGGGTAGAAGAAGCTGCTCCAACTGTGGCCGAAGTATTAGAAAAAGTCCCTAAATCGCCAATAACTCTGAGACCAAAGCCACCCCAACCAAGGAGAGTGTGATGGATAAGAAGGGAAAGAAACCTACAATACTAGTGCGCGCATCACCAAGAAGAATCCCATTGAAGCCTACTGTAGAGGAGAAGAGAAAAGCCATCCACTTGGAGCCGAAGGAGGAAGACATTGAAGACATCCTCATGGACGATGAGGATGTGGGAGTAGATGTGGAGGAGGTTGAAGCCCAGGGTGCTAACCCTATCACTCGGTTGCCTGAGTATCTCCCTTCGTACAAGGGTAAGACCAATGTATCGAAAGAAATCGATGAAATCAAGGTTCCCTTGCAAACCCCTCTACTACGGGATGAAATTGGTTTTGAAGGACCATGCATGGGGTGGGTTCCTCTGCTGAAACTTGAAGACTGGGACTTGTCCGACCACGAGAAGTTTCCACACCTAGCGACTAAGCAGCTGATGCGTCACATCATCGATACAAACACCGAAATGACTGCATTAGAGCTGTGGAGGTGGCTCAGATGAGTAGACAAGGCAGGATTGCTCAACCTTCTTTGGGTGTTGCACTACAACTGTACCCCAGTTACAATATTGGTCATCAAGAAGCTACTATGCTTGATGCATGATAGGTGTTTGTGGCTGGAGGAGCCAATATCCCTCATGGATAGATTGATTCATAGGATAACGCAGTTTCCTTACACAGGAGATAATCTAGCCATGATATTTGGTGGAAACGGTGGTGAGCAGGCCCTCGTGGAGGCCATGAAAGAAAAGTTTAATCTGGTAAAGAAGCCACATGGATATGCCATATCTAGCATCTGTGACCTTGTTGTAAAGGTAGCTACGCAGATTCTAGTAGGGAAAGTGATGAGGAAGTGTCGCGCCAATGAGGTGTCAATGCCTGTCATCACGCTAGTAGCCCAGTGCGTTGAGGGAGTCTAGTTCAACTGGTAGGACTATATACATGGTGAGTTCCTTGCAAACTACTACGAGGCACAGGAGCTTAGCAAGACGTTCCATTACGTGTGGCTCTTGCTATTGATTGTGCTGGTAGCATGGGAGTTGCAAGAGGATAGTCAATTCCCATCCGTCGCGCCTGATCTACTAGAAGTAGAGAAGTACGCCTTGTTGTGGGTGACCAAGGACCTGTAGCGCATCAAGGACAACAAGATCTTCTAGATAATGATGGAGATGAACATCCACATGGCCATCAATCACAAACCGCGATTGCCACCTACGGTGTATGCCAACCTAGAAGGCTATGTAGAGTTTAAAGAATACTTTCACCATGTGTCCATTAGGGCGTGGAAGGACCCTATGCAAAAATGGTACGAATTGCCTTACCTGGCAACGGATGACGCCATTGATGCAGTACTTGATCAATCGCTGGTAGAGTGGTGCTTTATAGCAGACTTGGCGATGGAAGGAAGCAAGTCTGCCATGCAGAAGAATAAGGAAGAGGCTAAGCTTAAGATGACACATCTAGCCGAAAAGAGGAAAAAGGAGGTTGTTGACAAGGCCTAAGTGGAGTGCGAAGCCTCTCAACAGATAGGGAAGCAAAGAGGTGGAACAAAGTGGGGCTCTGATAAAGGCATGAGGTCGCCTTCATCTGAGACAGAGGAGGATATGGACGAGTAGAAAAGACAACAAGGCACAGACCCACAGGTGACGTCCGCCAGCATCAAGCGTCCTAGGGAGTAGGAGAAAGAAGGGTCCCGGAAGAAATCAAAGGCTACCAAGACATCATTGGACCCAATCATGCTAACAAAAGGTGATCTACATGACATTTGTGACATGGTGCAGGATGTCACCACGGAGGCCCTACAACAGTTTAAGCAGTAGCAGCATATAATCTTGGGGGCTATTCAGACAATTTTGCAAGATCTGCAGACCTGTGCCACACAGGTTGTCACAGTGTCTACCAGCCTTGCTATCGACACTTTAGAAGCTACCGAGATGTTGTGTACAAAGGCCTCCAGTATGATAATTCTACCTGATGGAGGACTGACCATGGAGAACGAAGCTGACAAGCCCACTGTCAGTGCCTTAAAGGGAGTAGGGTTGAATCTGGCAGTGCTCCTTGGTGAAGCACTCCACCTTTTGTAGGATGGAGTGATTGCAGAGCTGAGGGCCTGTGACCACCACTCCCTCCAGGTGATTAGTGAGAA
This sequence comes from Pinus taeda, assembly GCA_000404065.3. Lineage (NCBI taxonomy): Eukaryota > Viridiplantae > Streptophyta > Pinopsida > Pinales > Pinaceae > Pinus > Pinus taeda. Next base: position 266,521 of record APFE030694489.1, read on the forward strand.
TTGAATCAACAATGAGGAGATGACACTACAACAAGACTCTGTCGTCGTCTTTGTTACCAAGGCAACCAATCATAACAAGCATATTATGCAGGTCATCGAGGAGGCATGTTGAATGGTCCTAGAGTTGTCCATTCCTGAGGAAGAACCAGTTGAGGTACACGTCTACAAGCTGGCTACGAGGGTACGCGATGCTTTGACAGAAATAGTGAGGGTTCAGTTGGAATTGAACATGTAGATCACATAGTTACAGTTGAAGACCCAACCTTCAACTCCACAAGAAGTAAAGGAGCAGCGGGCAATCGCTATCAGAGAAGCATTAGCGGCAGTTGACAGTGCAGTAGCATACTACACACAACGTTTTGTGTAGTTGTTTGAGGTCCTGACAAGCTTGCAAAAGGAACCCAATGTACAACGATTAGAAATAGAAGTGTGCGAGCTACAACAATGCTATGATGAGATCAAGGGCACAACATGAACTGTTGCGCTCACACAGAGACTAGCAAAGCTGTAGGAGGCCAAGCAACTCAAGGAATAGGTGGATGCAATACTGCAGAAGGAAGCAATGCTGAAGGCACGAATGAAGCCTTGGCTGGATGAGGCTTACATGGTGACATGCTCTATTGAAGGAAATCTTATGACTCTGCAAGCAACTCATAAAAATCTTCAGGCTGACAGTTCAAGAGTGGTGACCGAGCAAATGGTCAGAGATGCGAAGCAGGCGGCTGCACAGTGGACTGTTGAGGTTGCAGTCATATGAGTTGAGATGGAAGGTCTTCAGGCTAAGATCTCCGTGTCTACCGAGTGACTCGAGGGCGAGTCACGATGTTTGTGTTGGGGGACTGTTGGGAATGGGATCCCTCGAGGACAGTTTTGGGGCTAAAAGCCCATGTTTTGGGTCAAATTTTGTAGTAAAATTGTAAAGTCTCTGCATTTTGTGGTCGCAGAGCGCGAAGGTATCATGAGTATAAAGGGTTGTCTACCCTTATTTTTGTAAAGTAAAGTTGGCTGTAAAAGATCTACCCATGGTCCACAAACCATGGGATTGTATAAAAATGAGCTAAGTAAGCTCTAAATAAATTTTGGGAAGTCAGATAGTCATAGCTTTGAAGTAAGAAGTCTAAGTTTTGGGTTGTAGCGTAGGTAGAGGCTCTACAACTGAGTGTGCAGAGGCCTAGGGTAGAAGTCTACAACTGAGTGCATGGACCGCCGCAGTTGTGTGTGCAGGGCAGATAGAGTATGTAATCATCTAAAGATATCAATAAAGAGAAGTATTCTACAAATTTTGTATCTTTGTTTCCTGTTACTACATCTTGACATGCTATGTATGAATTTCATTTATAATGCTTATATGATGCTTAAATGTATGTAATTACGTTGATTGAGTGAACACAAGTAATAACATTTATTTACACAATGATTATTGTGAATATCTAATAAGATAAGTAAGCTTCATAGGATAACTTGGAAATCTGTGCAATACGTTGCCTTAGCAGCACAAAAGTATATGAATCGAAGGTTAGGGCTGCGCGAAGGTCAGTTGTACCCTTTCATAGAGGTATCAAAGGGAGGAATAAGGGGTTAGGTAGACAAAGCCCTAGAACTTAACAACCTGCGTGAAAGAAGGAATAGAAGGAATAAACCAACATCACGACCATCTCAGGGTGCAGAAACTTGGTTCGAACATCCCCCATACTGCTTGGAGTGAGACTTCATTCCACACTTCGCAGGCTGATGCCGAAAGGGCCAAGAGTGTAGGGAATTGTTTGGCTAACTAACGTTGAACTTGGGTCAGGCGCCACCAAGCCAACAGGGACATACTGGGACGGATATACTTTTTATCTAAAAACTCCTGAAGTTGCATTTTGAGTTATGCTCATGCGATAAGGGGCTCTGGATATAGGGGCTGCACCCAAAATTAACTCAGTGGTGAAATCAATATCACACATTGGTGGTAAACCTTGGATAGATTCCGAAAATACATCAACAAATTCCTTAATAATAGGAATATTTTCGAGGAAGGTCATTTCCTTTTTAGTGTTTGTGAATCCCACCTAAAAAACATATATTTGACAACCCTTTCTAATACATTTTCCTAGCTGATTAGTAGTGATGGGACGTAACTTGGTATTGGTTTTAATTCCTTGGAGCTCCTTCCTTTGGCATAATTTGGCAATAACACTGACAATTTTCTTTTTTCAATCTACTAGGGACAAACACTTTTCTAGCCAGTCCATCCCTATTTATACGTCATAAGAACCTAAAGGAAACATATTAAGGTCCAAGTAAATAGGTTGTCCTGAAATTGTTATGGGGCAACGTTCTGTTTTTACGATTACCCTTCTTTTTGTCCTCGTGATTAGTTGAACTAACCATGGTTTTGAAAACTTATTGCTTTGCAGTTGACATTTATCTACCACCTTAGGACTAACATAGCTTAAGCTAGCTCCTGGGTCAAATAAAACAGAGATAAGTTGCTTAGCAATCATACCTTCACATTCGATCATGGTGGGCTAAAATTCTACCTGATCATCATCCAAGGCAGCGTTAATTCTAGGCATACTCCTTGCCACATCCCTAACCATGGATGCTTCTTGCATATTTGATAGTTGTTCTGTTCTTGCCTTATGCAAAAAATTCTTGTAATAGTGAGGTTCTCCACATCCTCAGCATTGCAACAGTGGTTTTGATTGTTGGTCATTAACTGATTTAGTAACTTCTTCTAACTGTCTGTTTTCTGAAGAAGTAGTCTTCGACTGATTTCTAGCTGGAAATCTGTTGAGAGGTTTTTGCTATACATTTCTGCCACTAGAAAATCTTAAGTGTTTATTTGTAATCAAACTTCTACCTTTCCTATTTAAACTCCCTTTTGGTCCTTCATTCTTTTGTTTCATTTGCTGGTAGCAAATGCGAGCTTTTCACACAATGTCATCCATTCTCTTGGGGTAGTCAAATTCTAATTTCTCCTTCATGAAGTTGGGTAAGCTGTTGATGAAGTGATGAATTTTGGCCTTCTCTTCTTGCATGTAAGGCACATAGTGTAGCAAGGAAGTGAATCATATCACATACTCATCCATGGTTAAGGTTCCCAACCTTAACTCATGAAATTCTTTTCCCTTTTCATCATAATATCATTCAGTTAAATATTTGTCATTGAATTGCTTTTGGAACTCTTTCCAAGTGACTTTTTCTTCATTGATCTTCCTTATTGTTTTGATTTCTTCCCACCACAAGGTGGCCTTACCTCTTAACTGATAAATTGCTAATTGTGCCTTTATTTTATCTGTGTACTCATAAATATGGAAATATTTTCCCATATCAGTTAGCTAATCTTATGCTACCTCTTTTGATTCCCCTTCAAAGAGTGATGGCTTGATCTTCTTAAAGTCACCTTGCAATTCAGTTTTCTGTTTTTCAATTTTGTGCTAGTCGGAGACATTGTCTGAGCACCCTTCCTCTTCTTCCCATGTTTCTTGGCTGACTCAGCATTTTCTTCTCCATGTTGAGATGTCGGGGTATTCTCCTGATCCTTAACACTAGGTTCTGGATGTCGTTGATTCTGTTGATTAGACACACTTCTGAGAATTTTCTCCTGTTCTTTGTGTAATATTTCATTATCTGTTCTTAAATTCGTCATTTCAACATCCAACTGCTGGACAGTCTTGAGTAACACAACATTAGCTTGTCGTGATTCTTCGCCCAGCTATATCCAAATATCAAGATTAGCATTTACATATGTGGTTTCGAGTGGATTGGTTGGTCCTGGTCTCCCCTGCAATTTTTCCTTATCTCTTTCGTTCGTGCAATCTCTATGTTCACACATAAGTTTATTTAATTAAAAAAAAAATGCATCTATTTCCAGTACATATCTTATTCCCAAAGAGTCTCAGTGTACGATCCTAAGCTCTAATACAATTTGTAACAAGCATATACATATAAAAAAAATTATTTTTACTATTTCCATTTATCACGTCAAATAAGTAATTAACTATGATATCAAATAGAATCTAGAATCATTTAATGGATTATTTTGTGGATACAGAAGGCACATGGGTTCAAACTTCGATATTTAATACACTGTGTATATGTGGCGGTCGCCATAGATTAACCATAGAATCGATATTAAATTTCCCATGACGCCCTCCCAAATCCTCGATTTTCTCATTAGCTAGAGCTGAAGGTTAGGCCACACGTTAAGCTCAGGGTTGTCCTTCAATCTGCAAGAGTTATTGTGATAGGGAAATGGAGTACAGGTGGAATCTCTCTTGACCATCGATTTACGGAGGTGATCCAACAGTGCAGGAGAGGGAAGGGTTTACCTAACTTTTGAGGCACCCACTAGGCTGATGGATAGTCATTTTTGTTGTTGGGTTTGGGATTCTTGTTGCTCCGCAATGTTTTACCTCTGCAACTGATCGATGATGCTCAAACCCTTATTGCCATGAGCTATGGTGTCCTCTACCTACCTGTCCTCTACCCACCTGATAGCAACATGTAAGGTCGTTATTGTTTTCATTTTTTCATTCTCAGTGACTTATACTATAGAGGTAGAACTTAACTGATTATTGTTTGATTGAACTATGTTTTTTTAAATGTTTGCCTTCTTCACCCAGGAATGATATATATATATATATGTTAATGTTAGTTGTTTTTTAATAATTTTAAATTTTTATATAAATTTAAATTTCAGCTTAGTCAAAATGATTGGCGAATCTCGTAGGGCTTGTAAATGGATATGCAAAATTCTCGCCGGTTTACTTATATTAATTTTAATTTATTTTTAATTCATATTAATTTTATTTTTTAACTAATTTCAATTTTATAAATTTTTATTTGACCCATTAGGATACGGGTCTTAATTGATTGGGAAAATTATCCATGGATTTAAAAGTATTAATGTTAATTTAATTTTAATTTTTTATTTATATTAATATTTTTTTATTGTTAGTAATTTTATTGAAAAAAAAATATTATATGTATTTTAAAATGAAAGAATGCAGCCCAGCTAGGTCTTGGATAGACAAAAATCTAGAATTCAAAAAATTATTATTATTAAAATAATTATTTTAGTTTTTTTATTATTTTATTTTATTTTTATTTTTATTTTTATGTTTATGTTAATTGATCTAGTCAAAATAGAACATAACAAAATAAAAAACGATATTACAACATTAAAACATGACATTGCAACATCTCTACCAAACTTAATTCAACAACAACAACACTCATATGAGTATCAACAAGGAGTTTGAGAAATAAATACTAGAGAGTAAGTACATAAATAATGAATTGGTACATAGATTTATAGATGCATATCCCATGAACATTTTAAACAAATAACTTTTCAACTCTACAATTTAATAGCAAACATTTTATTTTTCAATATTTTTCAATCGAAATTCAATAAACTCTACAATAACATTGTTTAGATATATAATAAAAAAACATTAGATATCAAATTCAATGGTGCATTTAGTTTTTTCCTAAAATATTTACTCAAATAAAAAAATAGATATTTATGTAAAAGATGTTGAAATTTTGGATAACTAGGAAAGTATTTCAGAATGAAAGAACCCCATAAAAAATAATTGGTTGGGATATTTATGCAATATTGAGGTTTTAGACCGAAATAAATGGGTTTAGAACTTAAATAATTTATTTATTTATTTGAATGGTTAAATATGGATTAAGAAATATTAAG
>APFE030694489.1:300459-320854 GCA_000404065.3 Pinus taeda
TGAGGTTATATAAGGTGTTCATCATTTTTATATATTAAAAAAAATGTTTAACCTCTTTTTTATATAGTAATTTATTCTCCTTAATTAGTTTCCCTTAACCTTGTGGTAAAATCTCTTTCTATTTTTTTCCCTAGTCAATATGATTATATTATATAGTTTTGTAATGTTGACTATCAAATATTAATTAATAATTATATGAATAAGATTCAAATATCAATCCCTTTTAGAATATCATTTATTGATATTATCCAATTTATGGCTCTTAAAATTATTTTTAATATTATATTAATTAATTTAGTTATAAAGGGTTATTATTTTTTCTAAATTATAAGTTTTTACGTCATTAACTTATCCAAAAAATAATAATAACCGTTTTATTTCTTTCCCTACCTTTTTTGGTCATTAACCTTTTCTATTTCCTACCCTCAGCCAAACTAGTTGTTATCCCTAATGGCTAGTTAGCAGCGCTCTACATCTATTTTCTAAGTGCCTGGGTCAGATTCCTCATCTTGTCCTAAAGATGAACCACACTGGCTGGTTTGAAACACATCGACGAGAATCTCTCTTATGTGATTTCTTCCAAAAGATGTTATGATAATTATTATAGATCACAGAAGTCTAAGTTCAAAAAATTACTAATATTATTGGATTTTATATTATTATAATAATATTAATATAATAATTCGTAAATATATAATATATAGAATATCATTGTTATTATTATATATAGTTATTAATTATCATAAATAGTTGGTCTTTTAAAAATTACACCATATATAATTCCAACTTATCACAATCCTAGGTTATTATTGGGATATGGTTGTTATTTATGACTTAATATTATTATTTTATAATATAATAATAATAATAATATTATATTGTATATATAATAATACTAATGATAATATAATATTTATTATCAGATATTATTATTATTTAATTAATATTAATATTTAATATTAATATTATATTATTATTAATATTATTATTATTAATATTAATATTTATTATTATTATTATTATTATTATTATTATTATTATTTCCTCTGTTAGGCTAATTCTATTAAAAGGAAACAAAAATAAAATTACAAAGAGGCCGTAGCCTCAGCCAAGATCAGCAGAGTTCATTATGAGTATCGTAACTGCCCCATATTTGGGGAAACTAGTTTAACATAGCAAAAAACCAAACAGAAGACCTAGACCCAACACCGACAAAACCAGAAGAAAGATTTGACACAACACCATCTGAAGCAGTTGAAAACATGACAGAACTGCCTATCATGTAGACAAAAATCAAAACAACAAGAGACTGGACCCAACCCATGAGCAGCAGAAACCTGAGTTGGCACGTGGGTGGCCACGTGGCATCACTTGGGTTGATCCTGGTCAAGAGGCTCCTCAACAATGGGGCACACATTCCCATACCAAACCTCATCCTCCTTCGCTACGTCGCCTTCCGCCTTGCCACCTAGTGGCTCCCTCGCTTGAAGGGTGCCACTCGAACTGCCGGCAATCGCCATCGAAATTGAGGCTCCGACTGAGCTGCCACTTGGTTGTCAAGTGTCACCAGCGTTTTCACCTTCCTCATGCTATCCACCACGTTGAGCTCCCCTTCCTTCTTCCGTCGGGAGCTGCTCAGAACCACGACTAACGCCCAGGCTACTGTTCTCTTAAGGTTGCTCTTCAGAGTTTCACACAGAAGCACTGTGCTGATCTTCTTCTGAGAAAACTATGGTAACATTAGCAGTTATGAGGGGCCAGTTCAGGTTGCTCTGGAACCTGAATTGAGTCGAGTGGGAAGCCGAATTGGGTTGTAGAGGAAAAGTAGTAGTATGAAGCCTGAAATCTCTGTGCTCGACCATTGAAGCCTGCACACGACCCCTACCACTGCGAGTGTGAGGATAATGTTTGTGGGTGAGCTGGGAGGGGGAGAATAGTCCTGGGGAGGAGGTGGTGAGGCAGGTGGTGGTGGTTGTTCAGAGCTTTGCGTTGCCTATGAGCGAGTGCTACCACCTTGGGTACCTGCTCTGTGGCTCCTCATATGGTGATGGACCATAGCAATGTGATGGGAGTGGAGTTCAGAAGAATAGGATGTCACGAAAGAAAGCAGAGAATGCATAGAGGGCTCTTGGACAGGGTTCAAAGGGCAGTGCCTGGAATGGGAGTAATGATACCCGTTTCCAGGGTCAATATAACACAAAAGCCAACATCAGCTTCCTGTAACAGTTCTGCTGCAGGGATTTCTGGCATGGAGCGGGCAAACACTAAGGGAGGGAGGGAAAACTGAAGGATTGATGGGTTCCATGTTAATACATAGAACGTTCGATTCTTGGCCTGAGCGGACATTAAAATCTTCCTGTAGGAGGGCCTGCGCTCACCTCAAGTGAGCCTGCATTCACCTCAATTGAGCTTGGGATGGTGCGTTGGCCACCATCTGGCTAGTCTGAATGCCGTCAATCCGTCAGCTTGCCATTAAGGCTCTCGGATTTCACCCGCATCCGGGTTTATTATTATTATTATTATTTATATCATTTAATTAATTAATATCTTTTATAATATAATGATAATCTAATATTATTATGAGCTATTCTTATTATTAATTAATATTACTAATATTATTAGGAGTTTATATTATTATTATAATATTCATATAATAATATATATAAATAATATGGTTGTTAATATTTATATAGTTATTAATAGTCATTAATAGTTGCTGTTTAAAAAAATACCCATAATAATTATTAATGTGGTGGATATAAGCATATCGGCGTATATCAACCACATTGGAAAATGTGGTTGTATATATGTTTCATATACACCTATCAACATATATCAACCACAATGGTAAATGTGGTTGTGCTAGTAATAAATGCAGTTAGCATAAAAAGCCTTAGTTGGGTGGACAATAAACATTTGGAGAGGCTTAGTTGTGTTTGATAAATGTTGAAAAAGGCTTAGTTTTGTGTTGATTTGAGGACCAAAACCAAGAGGTGGAACTGCCATATCAGACCCCCCTTGCTGAATGGACAACCCATACTTTTCGTTGATCTATGCAGTTGATTGTTGGCCATAAAATTGGAAAACAAAAATTTTCAAATAAAAAAAGAAAAGAAAAGAAAAAAAATACTAGCAATGGCATTTCCTTGCGAAAGGATTTATTGGAAAACTTCATTGTATGAACCCCGAATTCAGGGATAAGCTTGGTGTATTGATGAGGCCTTACTAATTCGAGGGAGATACATGGTTCAAACTTCAAACTCTCTCCCCCATGATAAAGAGGATTTTGGTGTTCGTAGCTACCAATAAATTAACTAGGCATTGTGACGATCGCATAGGAAGAGAGGAAAACATATAGTATCATTCTCATCCAAATCATATATTGAAAGACTTGGCCAAATAAAAAAAATATCTTCTACACACCCTAAACCGATGGATGATCTAATAGTGTATTGGTAAATGCATTATCAATAAATGCTATGAAGAAGTGCAAGTTCAAAAATATCTCCAACCATGTGAAAGCTTTCGCATGTATCACTGATCAATCAAAAAGCAAAATGTACCAATAAAAAATTCATATTAAATCTGAACCCAAAGGAAAGCCATTAATCATATTACCTTTTAATTTCTTTGCAATATTATTAAAGCGTCTAAAACTTGATGATTTTTACCATGGTTCAAAACTCATATGGTTATATATGATTAAAAATATAAAGGCATAAAAAATAGGCACGAACACAGAATACAACCATGAGCAAGGCCAAGGTTTATGATGTACTTACAAGGTTTTGACCTTAGAAAATATATTTTACATATGAAGCACCAGACCAACAGGCTTCTTCAAGGAGAACATCTACATGGTGAAGTACCAAAAGGCGACCATTCTCAAAACCATAAATAATGTCTACCTTGCACCACTCCGCTGATGTTCTTGGTGTTGCCTTCCTACAGGTGCAATGACTTGCATGCCTCTTGTGGGTGGTGCCATAATGTTTAGTTAGATTGATAAATACCACTTGTTTCGCAAGACTCAGACCGACCAGCGGATTGAATGGGTTCAGACCCTAAAAAATAGATCAATGGGGTTTTCCTCAAAACGAAGGAAAACTAAACTCAGAAAGAAGCGTTGTCCAAGTGGGAGTCCACCTTAACATGGATTTTTTTTTACTTGCCACATCTGGCCAAATCTCACTCAAGCTTAATTTTCTTGGATGGATTACATTTTGTCAAGATGAATTTACCTTGTCATTAAAATTACAATGATGTAATTAAAAAAAAATAATGTATTAACAATAATTTTGTTGTAAATTTTTATTTATTTATTTTGAAACATTAATTTTTTCAATTTGATTTCAATATTCAATTTCTTCTTGTGAAATTTGTTTTCAATAAAAACCAAATCATGTCTAAATTGATTAACTTATATTTTTTTTGATAGTGGGAAAAACTATTATAATTCAGTTGTCAAACTAGCAGTGAGGACAACCCTCTCTAGTTATTATCCATGCATTCAAGTTGTTCCATCACTGGCGTGGAAGATGTGAACCCTCATAGAGCCTACAAATGAAGATCATTGGAACAAGTAAGACAAACTAATTAGGATGGAAGAAAACATCAAATATAAACCTTGTCGAAATGAAAAAGAATGGACATGACATTACCTTTGAATGCCATGCATTTGGCCTTGTGAGAAGAAAAATGTTGAACCAAAAAAGAACAATCTAAACCCAAAATGGATAAAATCCATGAATAACACATGTCATGAGTGAAATGCCAAGGTTTTAATCCTCATTTGGACCTCTTCAGAGAAAAATCATGGAGACAATGAAAGAAACATAAAAGAACACAAATAAACAAAGGTAAAATGCCCATACCATAGACATATAACCTCCTTTAAGCACATAAGTTGAGTCACTTCAGTTAGTTACCAATGTAGAACATGGATAGACCTCCTTTGAGCACATCATTTGAATCACCTCAATTCAACACCACTGTAGAGCATGGATGACATGTAAAAAAGGAAAATTGGCCCATTGATAAGTTACCAAGTGGTAAGAGGTACATGGGTATCAAAACAAACCAATAACCTCAAGCCCATGTGGGCATACATATAGTTCAATTGTTTAAATAAATATATTCCATATATTTTTCTTTTTATAGGATTGAAGCGAGACAAAAATCCTAAGATGTCATATATATAAAACATAATATACATATATTATAAAGTCTAATGTGTATATAATGTAATTGACACCAATATTTTAAGTGGTATAATATTATTGTGCTATAGTACTTAGAGGTAGGAAGTGGGTGAAAAAGAGCGGACAAAGTGGTCTTAATTAGGACATTACCTATTATTTATGTCTATAATTAGAACATAGACATGGATATACAATGAATGAGCTTAAAGTGATGGAACTTTAATTGTGTATATGAAACTAGGAGAGTTCATTGTAAAGGTGTTAAGTGTCAACATAATCCTCATAAATTTAAAGGAGGAATATGAATAGTATTTTGATTACATCATGAAGAGATATCTCAAGATTGAGAGAAATTGTTGTTAAACTATATTTATGTTAGTGTAAAAACATTAGTGAGCAAATGAGGTACATTGAATTCTAACTTTAGATTGTAGAAGTGACAAAATTAAAATGAATAACATAAAAAATTGACTTATATTATTGTAGTACTTCTTAGGTAGTCATATTTTTGTTCCGAGACTAAATTAGTCATTCATGTTAGTGGTTCTTAATTGTATTACTTATTATCTAGTCATATATTTTAACCTATGACTAAATTAGTTGTTTATGTTGAGAAATGGCAACAAGAAAGTCTAGTTTAATTTGTCCTTGAATTAAAATATGAATTAAAATAGAATTAATTTCTCATATCAATTTGAAAATAATTAATTAAGTTTAATTAACTTAATTAATTTAGGAACTTTGAATTGGAAGTCTTTTAGAAGACATGTTTATGTTCTCCCTAACTTATAGATGTTAAGGATGAGTTATGAATGGGTTGTAATTAGTTAACTCATTCTTTTGAGGTAAGTCCAGTTAGATTAGTTCCAATTAATTTCAGGAACTAACAGTGAGTAAACAATCAATTTGGACACTAGTGACCTAATTAGTGGTACTCTAGTTAACTAAAGATTCCACCATCAGAAACTCATGCATGTTGATTATGAGAAAGACCCAGTTAAGACTGGAGTGTAGGGATAGTGTACTAATTGTTTTAGATTTTTCTGAGTTGCACTGATAGTGCATGCAATCACAAACTAATCCTTGAGGTATTGCACTATTTTTAGAGGCTTTATTTCCATTTAAATACAATTTATCCTTCATAGGAATTACACATCGGAATAGAGACTTGGAGAGCTTGTCAAGAGGCTAAGATTGGACTTGAGCTTTCTTATGAGTTGGAGATTGAATTTGTTGAGTGCTGGTATTGTTCTAGAGAGAACTAGCATTGTAATTTAATATTGATTTTCCAGATTAATACAAAACAGATAGTGGGGTTTTGAGCTGTGGCTTTCCCCAAATATTTATTGTGTTATGTGCCTTTGATTCTCTTCATTTATTGATTTTTATTTGCTCAATGTTTATGGGCTTCTGTTGTAAAGAGTAGAAGTATATTCTTGTCTCTTGCTTTAGCAAATTGCATTAGCTTGTGAATCTACAAGATTTTCTACATGGTATCAAAGTAAGATTGTTTTTCGGTAGGAGAGTTTACAGAGATGTTTTGATAATTTATGTGAAACATTTTCATAAACAAATTACATATTTGGATTCCTTGGGAAAAGATACTCAAATTCAGAAAACAATCGGCTGAATCAAAGTTCAGATGAGGGAAATATCGTTGATTTAAAATCAACTCTCTAGAGGATATTTCAAAGCTTTGAGCTTCTGGGTTATAGGTGAAAGTCAATTTGCATACATACTTCAGGATCGACATATGGAATTCCATGGGTTGAGGGTTGAGTATTCCTTGGAAGGAAGCTCGAATTTTATAGCCTGGAGGGATAGGATGGAGGTTGTGCTAGAAGATAATGACTTGAAAGAATTCATTGATCAAGAAGTCCCCAAGCTAGCAGTTACAGATACACAGAACTTGGCCAAATGGAATAAGTGTGTGGTGAAGGAAAGGTGGATAATCCTTGAGGGAGTTTGAGACTACATTATCTCGAGTCTCCATGGCAAGGAAACTCCACATGCTATGTGGAAAACATTGATGGACTTGTATCAGAATAGCAGTGATCAAAGGAAGTTGGCATTGAAGGATAAACTTCGTAAAATCAAGATGGAGAAAGGTGAGACGATTCCAAAGTACTTTACCAAGTTCACTCAATGTTTGGATGAACTTGCAAGTGTTGGAATCACAGTTTCCAAGGAGGATATGGTGAGCCTTTCTCTTCTTGGACTCCAAAAGAGTTGGCATAGTTATCAGGACTCTGTCAATGGTTGAGAGAAGCTGCCAGATTGGGAACGACTATGGTCAGATTTGATGCAGGATGAGATCAGGAGGAACACCAGGGATGGCTCTTCATCAAAGATTGATGATGAAGAGAACTGTGACTTAACGATTAAGGCAAGGAAGGGGAAAGTTAAAATTTCTCATTCCAAATCAGATTCTTATCATGGAGGTAAGAATAAGGACATGATGGAATTTAAATGATTTCATTGTCACAAGATGGGTCACTTTGCTACAAATTGTCCATTGAAGAAGTCCAAGGACAAGTCCTCAAGAGGAGCAACGGGTGAGGCTTTGGCCTCCCAATTCGAAATAGTCTTTTCCCTCATTGCATGCATGGTGTCTTCAATGATGGGAATTGTCTAGTACATAGACAATGGAGCTTCTTTCCACATTACTGGCAACAAAGAGTTATTCAATGAGCTGGAGGAGAAATATCTCAAGATGCATATCGAGATGGGAGATGACGGTAAGTATATTGTTATTGGTGTGGGTACTATTACTTTTTGGAGGGAGCATGTGGTTCCACTCACCTTGAAGAATGTTATGCATGTACTCGGACTGATGAAGAACTTTTTATCCATTTCCATGCTTGAGGGTAGAGGCTATGACATGATCTTTTTGAAAGGAAATGTGTTGCTTCAACACATAGCCACGGGTCAAGTAAACAAGATAGGGATTCGAGTTCAGAATCTCTATAAGGTAGAGGTAAAGGATTGTGCTTCTTTCAGTTAAAAAGTGGAAAAGATGTTGAGTCGAGACATAGGTGAGTTGTGGCATAGACGATTGGGCCACTTTCAACATGGGCATTTAAAGATATTGTAGCAAATCTCCATTGGTCTTCCCAAAGGTATGCTTGAGAATTTTGATACATGCAAGGGCTATACTTTGGGAAAATACACCAAGCCTTCCTTTAGAGACAAAGATAGTTGAGCAGAGTATATTCTGGAGAGAGTCCATTCAGATGTGTGTGGACCATTCTCGACAACATCCACGACCAAACAAAGGTATTATGTTATATTTGTTAATGACTATTCTCGCAAATGTTGGGTATTTTTTATGTAGAAAAAGTATCAAACTTTCACAAAGTTTTGTGAGTTCAACATATTGATAGAGAAAGAGTCTTGCAAGAAGGTTAAAGCTCTATAGAGTGATAACGATGGTGAGTATGTCTCCAATGAGTTTAAGAACTTATGTGCAGTGGAAGGGATTAAACAAGATTTGACGACACCCCATAACCCTCAATAGAATGGGGTTTTTGAGAGGAAGAACATGAGAATAGTAGGGGCAACAAGGGTGATGTTGCATGATCAGGGCCTACCACTACACTTGTGGGTTGAGGCATGCAACACAATGGTTTATGTTCAGAACCGTAGCCCATATTGGATTGTTGAGATGAAGACACCAGAGGAGGCTTATTTCGGTAAGAGGCCAAATGTCAGTCACTTCAAGATTTTTGGGTCATCAGTTTATTTCCATGTGACCAAATATGCATGGAAGAAGCTTGAGCCAACAAAAGAGTTGGGGGTCTTTGTCGGGTACACTGATACACCCCACAACCATCAGGTGTACATGCAGACCAGTGGGATGAAAGTGGTTTGCAGGTAATGAAGTTTGATGAGGAGAAGGCCATGCGAGTATCCCTTAAGAGGGAGATTGAGCTACATGCAGATGAGGAGATTTTAGCTCCTAAGGTTAAGGAGTCTCACATTGATGTGGAATAGCCACATGCAAAGGTTCACAGAGTAGAGACATCCACTCAGGCAGAGTCTTCCAGAGAGGGAAGAAAGTGCACTAGAGAGGGTGAAATATTGTTGGATGATGCACGAGAGAATGTGGGAGCACCCTCTTCTTAGCACAGACAGAGGAGGTCACTAGAGAGGTACATTGGATACATGGCACTTATGGGTGCATGTGTTTTGATATATCCATCTTCCTTTCAGGAAGTAGTGCAATAGCTAGTTTGGGTTGATGTGATGGTGGAGGAGTATGACTCCATAGTTTGAAATAGTGTTTGGGATGTGGTCCTGAGACCAGAGGACAAGTTAGTTGTGAGCTCCCGTTTGGCTTTACAAGGTAAAGCAGGATGCAGATGGTAGTGTGGAGAAGCATAAGGCCAGATTTATGGCCTGTGACTTTTCACAGGTAGAGGGGATTGATTACGATGAGACCTTTGCTCTTGTTGCATGGTACTCATTAATAAGATCTATTTTGGCACTATCATCACAAATGGGTTGGAAGATCCATCAGATGGATGTGAAGACTGTCTTCCTTAATGGCATGATTAACGAAGAGGTGTACATAGAGTGGCCCAAAGTTTTTGAAACGTTGGATCATGAGTCACATGTGTGCTACCTCAAGATAGCATTGTATGGGTTGAAGCAAGCACCCGTGCTTGGTACACCAAGATAGATAGCTACTTTACTGGGTTAGGCTTCACGAAGAGTGAGTCGAATGGGAACCTGTACCACATAGTGGTGGAAGGTAAGTTGTTGATCATTTTACTTTATGTAGATGATCTTATATTGACAGGTGATGAGAAGCTCATCAAATCTTGCAAGGAGGACCTTGCAAGAGAGTTTAAGATGAAGGACATAGGGCTCATGCATTACTTTCTTGGCATGGAGGTATGGTAGGGAGATGGGGAGTTGTTTGTTTCTCAAGGCAAGTATGTGAATGAGATACTCAAGGGATTCTACACAGACAGCGGTAAACCCATGGAGACTCCTCTAGATGGTAACTAGAGGAAGGAGGATGCTACTTCAGGAGAAATAGTGGAAGATACTATTTACATGCATCTTTTGGGTTCACTCATGTATTTGGTGAACACATGACTAGATATGTGTTATGCAGTTAACCAACTTCATCAAGCAATGGTTAGACCTACCAAGCTGTATTGGAAGGTGACAAAGGATCCATTGAGATACCTTAGAGGCATTACTTAGTTTGGGTTGTGGTATAGAAGGATAGAGGGAATGAAGATTCAAGGCTTCGCTAATGTAGATTGGGTAAGGAGTCCATCTGACAGGGATAGCACATTAGGAGGGATATTTAGTATTGGGTCAGCTGAAATTTCTTGGTACAATAGAAAACAAAGATAAATTGCACTTAGTTTGGAAGAAGCAGATTACATAGCTACATTTCAAACAACATGTCAGGATATCTGGATGAGGAAGATCCTGGTTTGTTTGTTTGCTCCACAAATGGATCCAATAGTGATTTGTTGTGATAATCTGAGTTGTATAAAAATCTCTAAAAATCTAGTTTTTCATGATCGATCCAAGCATATAGATATCTGGTATCATCATCTCAGAGATTGTGTATTGAGGCAAATCATGTTGTTAGATTACATTCTCACGGAGGAGCAAGATGCTCACGTCTTCACAAAGACATTGCCAAGATGTAAATTCGAGTTTAACAGAGACGGGATCTGGGTAGTGGATAATCCCTTTCTTGTTGAGAGAGAGTGTTGAGAAATGGCAACAAGAAATTTCAATTTAATCTGTCCTTGAATTAAATTGTGAATTAAAATAGAATTCTTTTCTCATAACAATTTGAAAATAATTAATTAAGTTTAATTAACTTAATTAATTTAGGAAATTCGAATTGGAAGTCTTTTAGAAGACATGTATATGTTCTCCCTAACTTATAGGAGTTAAGTATGAGTTATGAATGATTCGTAATTAGTTAACTCAGTTTATTGAGTTATGTCCAGTTAAATTAGTTCCAATTAGTTTCACGAACTAATAGTGAGTAAAAAATTAGTTGGGACACTAATGACCTAATTAGTACTACTCTAGTTAACTAAAGGTTCCACCATCAGAAACTCATGCATATTGATTCTGAGAAAGACCCAGTTGAAACTGGAGTGCAGGGACAATGTACTATTTTTTTTAGATTTTTTTGAGTTGCACTGATAGTGCATGCAATCATGAATTGATCCTTGAGGGATTGCACTATTTTTAGAGGCTTTAATTCCATTTAAATACAAGCTATCCTTCATAGGAATTACACATTGGAATAGAGACGTGGAGAGCTTGTGAAGAGGCTAAGCTTTGGCCTTGAGCTTCCTTATGAGTAGGAGATTGAATTTCCTCAGTGTTGGGATTGTTCTAGAGAGAAAAAGCATTGTAATTTCATCTTGATTTTCTAGATTAATACAAAATAGATAGTGGGGTTTTGAGCTATGGCTTTCCCCAGATATTTATTGTGTTATGTGCCTTCGATTCTCTTCCTCTATTTATTATTATTTTCTCAATTTTTATGGGCTTCCTCTGTAAAGAGTAGAAGTAGATTCTTGTCTCTTGCTTTAGCAAATTGCATTAGCAAATTGCATTAGCTTGTGAATCTACAAGATTTTCTACAGTTTATGTTAGTCATTTTTAGTTGTGTCACTTAAGATTGCTCATTTTTTGTAGTATTTCACGTGGAAAAGTTACAGCAACTAAGTTTTTTAGTCCCGTAGTCACTAATTTGTCATTTTTTTACTAGTGCATGATAACCAATTAATTTCAGTCATATGCAATGATTTTCTTTGCTCCTTGTGAAGCCAAGTCTCAATACATAAGTATCAAATTTTTGATACCACAACCTTCGTGATCGCTTTGACCCTTACAAGGACATTTTCATCCTACATACTTGCTTTTTCTTTCCTTTCACAATAAAGCCTTTTATCTACTTCATGTAGATTTCTTATTCCAAATCCCCATGTATGAATGTTGTATTCACATCCATCTAAATTTTTTCTACATCCTTCCTCTTTTAATGAAATAGAATTTCATGAATATTTCCATGCTAATTTAATTAGTATCATGAGCTAAAATAATGTACAATTGAGCTTGTTTTCTAAATCGTATTCCTTTTATGAATGAATGTTGTATGTAGAAGTAAATATTAAAGATATATGTCCTTTCAGTTAAATATGGGATTGTGTAGTATTAGAGAGTAATTTATATCATCTAGTTTGAGCCAATAGTTCTCCTTGTAGTTTTTTTAGAATAGTGGGTGTAGTCTTACTCGACTAGCTGTGAGAAGAGCAATGGTGATTTATCCTTATCTAATGGAAAGGAATTGAGAATACACTGATTAAGGGAGACATTTTTTCATGTGGATAAAGCCAAAATATTTTTTTATCTGTGGTAGGAAGTGTAGTTGAAGAGTGAAGATGATAGCCCAAAGGAATGAGAGAAACTCTTTTCATTTGAGTTAAGTAGGGAAAATTTTTATGGAAATTTATCATTAAAGTTTAGAAACCTTGGTGACTTACTAGTCCATAATATGTAAATTGTAAAATGTTTGGTGATATTTTTGTAAAAATATTCAAACCTCTAATGGTTTTATATAGTCTCTATAAACTTTTGGTGACTTTTAAGGTAAAACATTTTTTTCCTATAAAACTTTGGAGTACATACATACATACATACATACATACATACATACATACATACATACATACATACATACATACATACATACATACATACATATATATATATATATATATATATATATATTATATATATATATATAATTGTAATTAACTAATCTATCTTTTAGAAAATGAATGGAAAATTAGACCATCAATGAATATTATCCCCTAAAATTTTCCTTGTAGTGGAGTGAGATTATGGTCATTGGTCATCCTCTTGTCTTCCTAATGTGAAGTTGCCTACCTAAAGGAAGCATTTTTGAGAGGCTTTCACTGGCTATTAATTAATACATCTATGTTATTAGAATATTTCATGGAAAGTATTGGCCTTTTTGGAGTAATTCCCAATCATTTAGAACAGGCTTGGGGGTTTTGGATGAAGTTGTTGGAATTTGGGGATCAACCTCTTTCCTTTAAAATGTTATGTTGGGACCTTAAAAATTTCAGCGGTTGGAATTCCTTGACAATAGCCTCTCTTCACATGGTCAATATGGGGGCCTAGGACTCATAGCTAGAAAAAGGGGGCTATCAGGTCAAAAGAATTAAGTGTTTTACCTACTAACCTTTATCGAACCCCTAATATCAATGAATACTAAAATATTATAGGTTGACGAGAATCATCCTCTCTATCATTTGTCATTCCTCCATGTATTAGGTCAGGAGAATACAAAATTTGGGGTTTTACCCCTCTAACCTTTCAGAATTTTGATATGGTGAAAGTGTCAATATTTTGGGGTTTATGGTCTTTGGTCCTAGCCCCTCGTGATATGGTCCAGCTTAGGGATGTGAACAAGAGCTTAGCTATTAGAGGATATCAAGCCTTCAAGCCAAAGATATTGACCTTTCAACTACTAGATATTCGGAGAGAACACTGACAACTACCATGAAGTGTCCTCTAAGAAAATAGGAGTCACACTTTTATCGGTTAATAGGAATTTTGGGAGTCATCATTCAATGGGATCAAGGACTAAAATGTTAGGTGTCAACCTATAAATCTTTGGTTATCGGGAAATACTCCGGAAACCATGAGGATCCTGGTACTAATAGAATCTAACACATCTATTGGTCAATAAATATGGATTGTTAGGGATTACCAATTAAAAAATATAGTCAATGAAGGGTTGGGCATCATGTATTAGGTGATTTGGACCCTTCTATCAGGATATTATTTTTAGTACTACTAAACCCAATAAATACCTTGATAGGGAAGATAAAAATGTTTCATGCTAACATGGAGATGACATGTTGCTGATTTGGAATTGAAGGTGGCACTGACATGACACTGATGTGGTATCCATATGGATGTAAAGGTGGTTGATGATGTGGTATCAAATAAAATTTTGGGCCATTAGGTATATTACTATTGGGTGTCAAGCTTTCGGTAGGTTTTCATCTGCATATCATGTTTTCATCGTGATACTAATAAAACCAAAATTCTTTTCAGTTATTGAAGTTGGTTTCCTATTATTAGAAAAAGGTATATCAACTATTAGGCATTGCCTTATGAGAAGGTTTTCCTTCGTGTATCAGGTTTTCCCACAATATTAATATGAATTTAAACCTCTTCTGTTTTCAAACAGGTGTGCTTCTATCACTTGATAGTATTTTAGTGAAGAATATTAGAGTTTGATGTGTCGAAGCTTTTGGATTTCAGAGGAATACAAAATAACTTTGGGGATTGCTCCTCAAACAGCCAAGCATAATAAGTAGTATGATGTGGAAGTCAAGATGACATGATGAATACCACCATGTATCAATGACACATGGTCAAGGGATGACACATCTCTACCATGTGGAGGTGGTACAAGTGCTACATGGAATTCGAGGACAATATTCAAGTGGGCATAACTTCATTTCCAAAACCTGGATTTGGGCATGATCTATATTATTAGAAATCTCTCAATGAACAAAATATGATGGTGATTGATAAATAAATTTTGATATGGCTAAAATAAGAAAAAATTTGACAACCTCACTACCTTAAAATAAATTACGAGGTTAGGTTTGGATACTCCACATCCTTAGTCAAAGTTTGAGGGGTTGGAAATGTTACACCTACTTTAATATTTTATTTTTATAATAAAACTTCACTAGGATGTTCAAGAAATGACTTCCTCCCTAATTTTTTTGAATAAGAAAAATATTTTATTTTTGCATTAAAACTTCAGTAGGATGTTCGGGCAAGGAATTCCTCCCTAAATTTTTCAAATAAGAAAAATCATTATCACAATATTACAGGAAATTCATACTTTCAAACTTAATTATACATTTTTGAAATGTAATTACACATTTTAAAATATTTTTTTCTCATAATATACTTTCATAATTGGATATTTGTTTTAATGAAATTCTAATACTTTGAAATCCAATTTTATCTATTTGAAACACTAATATTAAAATATTAATTTTAACACATTTAAAAGTGCTTAAAATTAATAAAACAAGAGTAATAGTTGTTATGCAACATAGTCCCTGCCTCTGCCACTGATTAATTTATCAAGGCAATTTTTCTTGTACATTTCATTGTCAATGTGGGGTCCACATTTCAGGTTTCCTCTCCACACAAATCTCTTTGCATAGAGCTCTCTACTTACTATGCTATTTACTAAAATTATTATGTAGAAGGAATATTATTGAGCCAAAGTTCATATTGCAGAAGTTCAACTCATTGTATGGACCTCTGGACATTGAACTTTATACATTATCACATGTTAATTTTAAATTTATTTCAGTCAAAGTAGGACCTTTTAATATAACATTTATGACATCCAAGTTTTTTTTGTTACATACTTTTGATTTTAGCAAATTATTTTGTTAAATATAAATTTATTTTAGTCAAATTAGGGCCTTTAAATAAAACCTTTATGACATCCTCGTTTAAAGTCGTTGGAAAAACTTCTAAATTTTAAAGTTGTTACGGTTTCATATCCTTTATGTAGGAAGATCGATTTAATTAACTAAAGGTTCTACAAAGTGCAGAGAAAACTTTGCACAATGAAAGAAAAAATATCTCAGCATAAACCTCTTCGCACAGTGAAAGCTTCCTGCACAACCCCCTTCCTACACACTTCCTCTGCACAACTATCTCCACACAAGAATCCTTCGGATAGCTTCCTCTACACAGTCACCTCCACACTATCACCCTTGGACAACATTTTTCACACATGCTTTCTCTGCACAAAACTCTCCACACAAAGCATCTAGCTAACATGAGGTATTTGGTTTGGGTTGACAATGTGGGAGTGGAAAACAAGATAATTCTCGGAATGAGTAGCTATGATACATAACATTGTTCAAATAGGATAAAATGGGGGTGCTATTACTATAAGTATTGAGACTGTAACTGTTCCAAAAGAGGAGCTTAATGATGTAACACCCTCCTCCCACATCTACCTAGGTAACCAGCCAACCGGGGTAAACATGTGATGAGAGACTACTATGATTGGACTCAAATTCATAGGAAACCTTAAGGAAATGAAATAGATAGAAACACATCATACATACCTTCCACATCAACTACAAGACCCCTAAGAACCATCCCAACATTTATGGTAACCAGCCCTTGGGTCACACTGAGGTTTTAGACCACTTGACCTATGGACGCTCCCATGCTATCGGCCTAACATCATCTAGGAGGATCTGGATGCTCTCATGACTAGGCCTATCAGCATCCAAGGACTATGTTTCTTAGTGCTATGCTAACACCCTCGGGATTTGAGACACTTTTTCAAGCCCAGAACTCAGGTGACTTCCTAGAATCGAATGACACATTTAGAAAAGAAGGATAACAAGGAAACGATGACGCAAATGAAAATACCTGAACGATCCCTTAACTGGACCCCTACAAGACATTACAGAAATTTCATTAAACAAATCACAAATATGTAATATATACGTGGAAACAATATATCTAAGCATAGGGGTCTCATACTCATCTGAGAATCACTAAGAAGCATTGATGCATCAATACATTAGGTGCATTTTCATCCATTAGGTCATAGATACATTGTTCATTCATTTACAAGTAAAAACATGATGAGAGCCATACATAGCCACTATCATATATATATATTTATATATATTATATATATATATATGACCAACATAATAGCAATAGAAATACCAAGGAAATTACAACCATATGATCCACATATAAATGAGTATAATACTCACAGAAATATAAGGAGAAATAACCTCATATTGATGATGAAAAATTCAAACTCAGGATGGGGCTACCACATTCTACACAACCGTAGAATGGTTGAGCTAAATCTCTCTTCATCCATTCACCCTTGTGCCATATTCCAAGCATGGATCTGGGATCTCATAGAACACATCAATCCAAAACCATCTAGGGCTTGCAGAGGCCAACCACCTCAATACATCAAACAATGTTTCCACCTCAAAATTGGACATCATGAAACCATTATTATATTAGTCTCTACCAAATCCTTCTAGGGTTTTAGAGTGCTTTTTGCAACCAAGGCTTCTAGGACTAGTAACTCAACCCACAGCGTATTCGAGCTTCCAAAGCATTTTTCCAACTAGGGCTTCAAGGACTAGTAACTCAACCCACAACTTATTCGAGCTTCCAAAGTGTTTGTCCAACCAGGGATTCCAGGACTAGTGACTCAACCCACTAAGGGCTTCGAGAGCGTTTGTCAAACCAAGGCTTTTAGGACTAGTAACTCAACCCAAGCTGATATAGGGCTTCTAGAGTGTTTGTCCAACTAGGGCTTCTAGGAACTAGTAACTCATCCCAAGCTAAAGGAAACATGAGAACTAACCATAACAACAAGGAAAGAAACCCACAACACCATGGATATCTAGGAAATGGCAAGGCTAGGAAAATCCACTATCAATCTAGGCAATCCTCCATGCGAGTGACAAATCATGACCAATAAACCACATGCATATGCACTACATGCCAAAACTAGTGAGAAAAAAATACATGCAACTCAATACCTACAAGAAAAACACATTGTAGTTGTTGATCCTGAAGTCCTCTTATGGTTTATTATTCTTCCTTTGCCTTCTTTCTCAAAAACTCCAAGTATGCTCCAAGAAAAATATAAGTGCCCAAGAGTATGAGAGAGAGAATAGAGAGAGAGAGATCCAAAACTAAACTGAAAAAATTCTATGAACAAATCGTCAGAAGCCTTTTTATTAATGAGGCCTCTATTTTCTTCAGTTTCCATTATTTTCCTTCATTTTCCTCCTCACATGCAACCTATGACCTCTCACCTTCTTTTTCTCCTAATTTTCATTATATTCATAAATAAATGTGCCAAAGTTGCCATTTTTCCTTTCTAAAGCCTTAGCCATTTCCTTCACCAATCTCCTTAGCCATTAATCAATCATAAGTGATCCCCATCACTAAGTTTTTGCCCAACATTCAACTTGTAATAAGTGTCATATCAACTATGGTTATGATTTTTCCTTTATTAACTTTTATTACATGGAATTTTCACCAAGGTTGTTACATAACCCTCCCCCCTTGGGGGAGCACCATCCTCAATGTTCAACAACACCTACAACCACAAGACTCTTGTAATAAAAATATACTACCAATGGAGATTTATAACTTAGCTCGTTGCATTATTTACAATGATCACTCTAATTAGAAGAAAACCAACATGACAACATAACAAATATAACATCATAATGACATGACACCCATACCGATTATTGGAGCTTTATAACTGGTGGGCCCCAGTATTGCAACGATAATTCTGTAACTCCTGGAACTCCCCTCTTTAATTTTATCAACCCAGTTGTTCGTAACAAACTTGGAAGCGATGGTGCTGTATGCACAAGTACTAGCTCTTGCCGCAACTGTCACTTGGTTAGTTGGCACAAGTCTGCTAGGAGCTTAAGCCAACTTCTATGAGCTCTTAGAAGAAGCTTTTTAACTGATGGATGAAACCTAACTCAAAGGAAGCTAATCTACTTGCGGAAATAAACTGAAAGTAAAAAAGAAATGCAAACCCTAGCAAAACCTAATTCTACCAGCTAGTCCTACTGATGCAAGAAGGAAGATGCAAGCTACTGAATGAGATGCCATTGAATTATAAGAAGATGAAATGTATGTATCTAAGCTATGTCTACAGTGGAATCTGAAAGAACCATCTTTTTGTATTTTTGAATAAGTTGTTAAAATTATCATGCATGTGCTTTCACTGTTTTTGACTGTGCAGAGGTGGATCGGTGAGAGGAAATGCTTGGAAGAGGTCAGGAAAGTTCGGAAAGGGCCTAAGGGGTCCCTAGCACCCTTCCAAAGAGTTTCATAGAGTTTGGATTTCAAGAAACCTCATTCATGAGCTTCTACAGGAAGTCTGCAGGGGTTCTACAGGATGTTCTGGAATTTCTACAGGATGTTCTGTGATTTTCTACATGATGTTCAGAAATGGGATTTTGGAGCATGGATGGAGGGAAAAAGGTGGAGGAATGAGTATGGAGGTGAAATAGGGGTGTATGGGAGTTCAATACTTGGAGGATGGAGTTGAGGAGTGGCGCAGATGGTTAGATTTGTTCAAGGAGGGATGAAACGATGTTGCACAAGAAGATGAGAATCATTGCAAAGTAAGCGAATGAGGAAAATGCAAGGTAAGGGTTCTAAGTGAAGGATGAAACAGGTAGGCTGGATGGAGTATGTGCAGGTAAGGAAGGGTAACAGGTACTCTACAAGTGGTTTTTCAAACTGAACAAACAAAAACTTATAAAACCTATGACCTAGTTACTTTACTCTATTCTGACCTAAGTAACAACAAAAGGAAATGAACAACAGTTTATTCGAAATGAAATGCGTGAAATAACTTATGCAACTAAGCAACCATCAACTGAAGTATTTAAACACTACTAATATCAGCATCTCCAAAAGAGGATTCCAACATTAAGAATTACATGACAAAGCAAAACAACGTTTTTGTTGGCAGCAATGTCACCTTTGTCCCGACTCACGATCCCACTAAGGGAGAGGTGAGATCAGAGGTGCTTGATGGCCTTTTTCTGAAGATATTCCTTGTTACTAATCTATCAACTAAATCTGAACATGAAAAGCTACTTTAACCACAAAAAGCAACCTAAATAACAAACCAAGATTTAAATCTAAATAGCAGATTTTATTCTAAGAATGCATCAAAGACACATGAAAGTAAACAAAGGAAGTACTGGGCACTTGAAATGGGCCCAACTCCAAGAGATACAACCTCCTAAGAGATATTAGAGCTGGTGCAAAGCTGGATTCATCTTTATTGATCAAAAGAATAGTTACATTCCAAAAATTGTCCACAAGGAGAACTTGACAATGTGCTGAAAGCAAAGCTAAACTACTTGTTACACTGAATTTTGTCACCCTGACTATTTGCAGTATGTGGCCTCATCAATAGCCACATTGTCCTCTTTGTCAAGCCCCATACCTCTGCTCTTCATGTCAAAACCTCAAAGAGAGAGAAAGTCACTTAAAAACATGTTTATCTCTGGGTACGCAGGTTCTCC
>APFE030694489.1:320874-343942 GCA_000404065.3 Pinus taeda
GTCCTACTTGACTTGCTTGGCTGCCCTTGTGATAATCGATTTGGTGGCCCTTGAACTCCAAGATGATGGTGGAGAATTCGAGGTAAGGGCCCATAAATGAAGGGGACACGTTCCTAAAAATCCTCTCCACGAATTTGGCTTCCAAGTGCTCATTTAAACCTTTGATTTTCTCTCCAAATTGACCAAAAAGACTGCATAAAGCACACATTAGACATGTTGGCATAATGACTAACCCAATTCACTCTCTTAGCATAAATATAACAAAAAAACATGCAATAAACAAATGAGAATGGTGGATTAAGTTGAATTAGGAGGTTGAATGAGCCCCTATAATTATCCATTTTTGGGGTCATCAATAACATATCTCATTGTGGTATTTACATCCATATACATATCTAATTATACCAAACATCACCAAAACATGTACCAAAACATATACCAAGACATATACCAAACTCCATACCAAAACTTATTTGGCTCAACCGGAAAACAATGAAGAATACATAGCCTGCATCTGATCCTCCATTTCCCATGTAGCATCATCGGGCCCAAAGTGATTCCACTACACTTTAACCTGCTCGATTGTTCGATTCCAGAGCATGAGCACCTTTTTCTGCAATTTACACTGAGGCTCTAGCTGGAATTCTCCATTTGGTTCCACCTGCAATATAGACCAGTCAATCACATGATAAACATCTTTAACATACTTCATAAGAAATGACACATGGAAAACATCATTTACTTTCACTGCCAAAGGCAGTGCAAGTCGATATTCTACTGGCCCAATCCTCTCAATAATACTGAAGGGTCCAAAAAACCTTGGTACGAGCTTGGCACATCATCCAATCTGCAAGGATCTCTTCTTTTGGTTTGATGCACAAGTACACCTGTTCTCCAACTTGGAACTCCTTGAATAACCTGTTTCGATCTTTATAGCTCTTTTGTTATCCTAAGCTTCTTTCAAATTCTTCTTGATTACCTGAATTTCCCACTCCATGTCTGCCAGCACGCCCAGTCTAATCAACACCTTGTTAATTAGATCACTCCAATTGATGGGAGTACTACAACTCCACCCATACAATGTCTCAACGGATTCATCCTCAGTGACTCTTGGTACCCATTGTTATAAGTTAACTCTACCAGTGGAGGGTACTCTTCCCACTTCTGTTATTAACGAATCACATACATCCTCAACATGTTCTCCAATATCATGTTGACCCCCTTAGTTTTTCCATATGTTTGTAGATGATAAGTTGTACTAAAGGCCAACTCTGTACCCAAACCCGCAAAACAACTCCTTCCAAAACTTGGAAGTGAACTTTGCATCCACGTTTGACATAATCTTCCTTGGAAAACCATGCAATTTGACCACATCTTAGATGAATACCTGTGCTACATTGCTAGATGATAATGTAGACTTCACTAGAATGAAGTGTACAACCTTTGTCAACCTGTCCAAAACAACCATGATGGAATAATGTTGTCTCACTGTCCTCCGAAAATCTATGATGATCCATGGAAATGACCTCCCATTTCCATTCAATAATGACAATCGGATATAGCATTCCACCTGGATTCTTACACTCAACCTTTACCCACTTACAATCAAAACACCTAGCGACAAACCCTGCTACATCCTTCTTTAGATTCAGACAATAATAAATTTTCTTCATTGTGGTTAATATATTCTAATAGCGTGGGTGACCTAAATATGGTTTCACATGAAACTCCCTCAATATCATCTTCTTGAGCTCATTATTGTCTGGCACATATTTCCCATCTCTGAATCTAACCAGCTCATCAGCCATGAGATTGTAGTCCACATCTCATTCCCCTGCATCTGTACCAGTACTTGTACCCTGTTGCATCCTGTGCATAATCTCCATATACCTGACATCCTGCTGACCTACCTGCAAGATCCTATCCTATAACAACATCCTGTCTTTTAAGTTTGTCCCATAGGAGCTCATAGCTGCTAAGTGATTTACATGTATCCGCCTCCTAAGAGTATCTGCCACCTTGTTCTCTTTACCTTTCATATACTTGATCTCAAAATCAAACTCACTGATCATGGCCAACCACCGAGCCTGCCTATCCTTCAGGTTCGGTTGGTCAAATATATACCACAAACCACTATGATCACTCATCAAAACAAATGTCGAGCCCAGAAGATAGTGCCTCCACATCTTCAACGCATGTATGATTGCTACCAACTCAAGATCATGTGTGGGGTAGTTCTTCTCATCATCATTCATTCTTCGTGACTGATAGCATACCACCTATCCATCCTGCATAAGGACTCCACCAAGTCCTCCCTTGCAAGCATTTTTGCATACTACAAACTCTTTGTTTGGATATGCAATTATTAACATTGGTGCATGTGTCAAAAACTGCTTGAGCTACTAAAAAATAGCCTCATACTCCTCTGTCCATTCAAACCTTTTATATTTTCTCTGCAATCATGTGATAGGATAAGAAATTTGTGAGAAGTTCTTGATGAACCTCTGGTAGTAACCTGCCGACCCCATGAAGGATCTCAGCTCATGTACATTTTTAGGAGCTACCTACTCCATGATGGCCCTTACCTTTTTTGGATATACTGTAATTCCTTCCTTAGAGACAACATGTCCTAGGTAATGTACCTTAGTCTGGAAGAAACTACACTTGTTGATCTTAGCATCCAACTGAGTCTCTCTCAACAACCTCAACACTACTATAAAATGCTTAGCATGCTCTTTCTCATTTTTAGAATATACCAATATGTCATCAATGAACACAATAACAAATTTATCCAAATACAAATGAAACACATTAGTCATCAAGCATATAAATGTAGTTGGAGCATTAGTCAACCCAAATGAAACTATAACAAACTGATAATGCCCATACCTGGTCCAAAATGATGTCTTGTAAATGTCCTCCTCTTTGACGCGTACCTTGTGGTATCCTGATCTCAAGTTGATCTTCAAGAACACTGCTACCCCCTTCAACTGATCGAACAAGTCATCAATACTCGACAATGGATACCTGTCCTTGATGGTCACTTTATTCAATTGCCTATTTTTGAACCTCAGAATTACCCTCTCCTTGACATTTTTTACCTTTTTCCCTCACTTTCTCGTAAGATTACAGACCCAATAAATGATAACTGCTAGGTTTTGTCTTAAGGAAAGCATTGAAATTATCACCATATTATATTTTCATGTTTTTGCTATTTGAATTGATTTTTGAAAATTAGCTACAGAACACAGCCTATTCTGCAGTTAACTATGGATTCCATAGCTACTCTCATGGTTTGGCAGGTTCCAGGTGTCAAATGAAGAATTGGGCCACATGTGCATTTCTAGAATCATCTCCACATGGATCCTATCCTATTCACTCATTCTAGATCAACATAAAAGAAAGCCTAAGGTCATGGTCAAAGATGGAGTCAAAGTACGTTATCCAGAAGTAGTAGCACTCTTGATTTTCTCTTTTGTAGCTAATCAAGAGTTTAACAGTTATGTTGCAAATTTAATTTGAATTAGCCACCTGTAGCTAATCTAAAGCTTAAACAGTCCTATTGCAATTTGAATTAGCCAACTATAGCAAGTTTTTCTCATAAACAATCATGTTACATTTAATTCGAATTAGCCACTTGTAGAAAGTTTATCTGATAAATAGTTATGTTATTTTCCTTTAGATATCGGTTGCATGGACCGGTTTGGGAGTTAAAGAAGGTAGAAGGAATTACGTTAAGTTCAGGATTTTTGCCGATACTCTGTATTCATACTTCGTATTTTTCATAATACAAACTTCGTTTTGCCAATGATCATTTAAAGTGTATCCTTAACTAGCTAGAATTCCAGCCACGTTAGTTGCATAGGGTCCCTCCACTAAAGGAGGTTTTTCATTTGTCGTTTTTAGCTCAAGTTCCATTACTCTGTTTTCAACAAGTCTGTTTTCTAAATTAGGATGATATTTCATTTGAGTTTTTAATCAATATAATAATGATAAATAATAACTATGCGACCTTGTTCTTCTAAGATATTTCATGGAGAAAAACGACTCTGTTTCCAAAATGAATTAATATTGAAGTAATAAGAATACACAGTTGCTTAGTTTTCTTACTGTTTTGTCATTCATTTTCTTATAATATAATTTTCAATTAACTATATTAATGGATGTTTTTAAAATCCATTTCAAGATGATAATGATCATAAACTAAATGGTTAAATATCTAATTCATACAGTGATTGAATTTACTCAGTACTTTGTTATTTTCCCTGGAACTTTGGAACTAAGGTATAATTGATTTCTTGTACAACACTTCAAGAGGGTAATGCTTCACATTTGAATGTTGGAGAAAGTCAAAAATGCATTAGTTGTTTACAGTTATTTTTACATTCTTTTACCTTTTTTTCTTTCAGATCCTCACTTAGTTGCATCGCTAATATTCCCAATAATCATTTTAAGGAGATTGATTTAATCATATTCCAAAATTGAATGATTGAATGTTTAATGAATTCAATTACTGAGTTACCTTCTACATCAATTTAATTCTTGGTTTTAAGAATTAGATCAATGGATTAGGATTAATGATAAGATAAAATAGATGCTTTGTTTTTATTAGGTTCTAACTAGCCAACAGTTCTTGGTCCATTTTTAGGAAATTAGATTAACTTAGGAACATTTCCTTTCCTTTAAAACTCATTAGATTCACTTAAATTTTCTCATAGTTTTAGGTTGTACATTCTTAGACATCAAAGAACATAAACACCCCAAAAAAACATAAAATACAAAACAACGAAGTAAGAGAAAGGTTAACTAAGCACATATAGTGCACCACACTTCATCAGTGTACAAACCTCGGTTGATAATTTATGAAAGAAATTTAGGACACTAAATTGACTAAACATTTTGGCGTCGTTGCTGGGGAAGTGTAATTAGGTAACCTAATCTCTTACATCTAAAAAATTATATGCGTAGAGAAAGAGACTCTAGGGGTAGATCCATAGCTAGTCTAGGCAGGAGTTTAATTCCTACAACACCACTTACTCCACCAAGACTAAGAAGCGATACACCTCCATCTCAAGCTCATATTCCACATTTCACTAGCCATAGACCTTCTGAAGTTCTAAGGTCAGAAATCCAATTAAGAGGATATCCTAATTCATCTATTGAGGCAGTGCTAGAGGAAGAGAATCTTGGACCTCCAACAGAAGGAGTAGCCTTTTTCACCTCTACAGGGGAACACATTTTAGTTGAAGAATTAGAAATTCCTAGAGGAGAGGGAAAAGTATAACCTTTCTTCCACATACCATTGATAAAGGAACCAAAGGAAGAGAAATTAACCTTGCAGGTTGAATCTTATATTAACCCTAAAGAATCTATAATGGCAGGAAGAGAAGAAGAAGGAGAGGGAGTTCTGAATGGATAATTTACACTATTTGGAGGAGGGAGAGGTAGAGGAAGAGGTAGAGGAAATAATGGAGAAGGTAGAGGAAATGATGGAGAAGGTAGAGGAAATAGGGAAGTTGATAATTCCTTTTGATTCCCTATAGTTGATGAACAAACAGATGCCACAATGAAAAATATCTCACCTTCTGTCCTCCAAAATTTTCATGGATTAAAAAGTGAAGATCCCAAAACCTTTTTATTTGAATTTGAAGTCTTATTCAGAACTTACGATTATTTACAAGTCTCTCAAAAAATAAAATTGTTTCCTTCAACATTGAAAGGATCTGCTTTAAATTGGTTCATGGGATTGGTCACTCAGTCTATTAGAACATGGAATGACATGAAGAAAGCATTTTTGGACAGGTATTTGGATTATTGCATGCCTATAAATCAAAAAGATGAAGTGTTTAAAATGATGCAAATAAAGGATGAAAATTTGGAGGATTTAATTGAAAGATTCAACTATAACATAAAAAGAGCAACAATGGAAAACTTAGATCAAGATACATTAAAAGATATTTTATTAAAAGCCATTAGAGATGAGTGGATAGAAATTCTTAACATGATGGGGAAGGGAGATATCTCTCAACTCCCATTAAATGACATTGGAGAATTATGTGTTCATCTCTAAAGAGGAAAATCCAAAACTGGGAAAGGTCCAAGAGATCCTTCTCTTGCTAGAGTGAATAAAGTTGCAAC
The DNA here is from genome assembly GCA_000404065.3 of Pinus taeda. NCBI lineage: Eukaryota > Viridiplantae > Streptophyta > Pinopsida > Pinales > Pinaceae > Pinus > Pinus taeda. The sequence continues at coordinate 327,013 of APFE030694489.1, forward strand.
TAGATAAGTGGGTAGGGCAGAAATTGGAAACATTCTTGATGAATTTAAAATACATATTCTAGGGATCCTTAGTGAACAGATAGACACCCTTAAGTTACAAAACAAGTAGAAAGCCAAGGCTGATGCTTTATCTATTTTCTGTCCTAAATGCATAAAGAAGCATGCTTTAAGAGAATGCCCTTTGGATGAAAAAACCATAGAGACTTGTGTGATTTGTTTAGAAAACCATGAGACTAAAAGTTGTCCTTAAATTCCTGGTCTTAAGGTTGTTGTTCAAGAGGAAACAATTTCAAATCCAACATAATCTCTTTGCTTTGTCTCTAGAAGTCCTTGGCAGGGGCCACAAAACTAGGGACCAAATGTATATTCAGCCCCCACCAAATTGGAATTCTTGGCAGCAACCTTGGCCTCAATCTCAATCTCAATCTCAACCTTTTGCCTAAGGAGTGAAAAATCCCTATGGAAGATTCTCTCAATACTATCAGTATCCTCCATCATATCGAAACTATCCTCCCCAACAAATTCCTCAACAAAATCAACAACCCCAACTTCAAAAACAAAATCTTCAACTTTCACTACCATTCCCACATAGACTAAATCAGTTACCTGCCCAACCATTACCAAACCCCAACAATAAAAATCCTCAGAATACCTATATAATGGAAGGACAACAATTTCCAACTTATATGATCAATCCTCTAGATCTCAATGATGTCCAACTGAGATCTAGTAGGATACTAGAAAAGAAAAGCCTTATGTAGTTATTCAAGAACAAGACAATTCCGAGAAAGATTCTCTACACCCAAATAAAAGTTTTGGAGGAACATCTCTTCAAAACCAGAATGCTGAAAATGAAAAATAGAAAGAACGAATAAACTCAACTCCTATCATAGAGCAACCACCAGTATCTAATTCTACACCTTTTGTTGAAAAATTACAAGTTTATAAAGGGGTAGAAAAGCATATTATGTTGCCTAATTATGATTTTCTAGATGAATTGAAAAATGAATGTATCAAAATCCCTTTGTTACAAACCATTAAGGAGATTCCAATTATATCTAAAACTATAAAGGAGTTGAGTATGAAGAAACCAAGAAGAAAAAAAAAAGGAAACAAAAAGAATTCAGCTGGTAGGAAAAATAGCAGACATAATGATGGGAAAAATTTCCATACAAAATATGTAGATCCAGGAAGTCCAGTTGTAAAAACACATATCAATGGAGTTGAAATTCCGAATACATTGATTGATTTAGGAGCAGCAACAAACATCATGAGCAAACAAACCATGGAACAACTCAAGCTTCCTAATCTTCATTATACGCCTACATTACTACAATTGGCAGATAGATCTGTAATCAAACCAGATAGTGTGTTAGAAGATATTTTAGTGTCCTTAGACTCTTGGGAGTACCCTGTTGATTTTATGATCTTAACCCCTAAGAACAATCTAGGAGGACATCCACTTCTATTAGGAAGACCTTGGCTGGCTACAACTGATGCTTTCATTAGTTGTAGATATGGTGATATGTATATCTTTGATGGTAACTCAACTAAGAAATTCACTCTATATCCTCCAGCAAGAACAATCACAAAGATAGATAACAAAGAATGGACTGATGACGAAAATGATATTCAACATCTATTTACTATTTTAACAATTAGTGAAGATAGTCAAATCTCAAATACAATGGAAATTTTTGAATCATCTCCAGAATATGAACATGATCAATTTCAAGAAAAATCCAACATTGAATATTTTTCATCTAGGAAGATGTTTCTTTATTCTATGGAAGAATTTGGTAGCTCTACAGATGAAATCATTCCAAGGAAAACATTGAACATAAACAATAACTTGGAAAATTTACAATAGGAAAAGCTAATCAAAACATTACAACAATATTCTTCTACATATGCCTGGGAATACAATAACATGAAATGAATTAGTCCTAAGACTTGTATACATCACATCTACATTGAGGAAAATTATAAACCTATCAGACAACCTTAAAGAAGGATGAATCCAAATGTTAGGGAAATTGTGAAAGAGGAGTTGCAAAAATTGTTGAATGTAAACTTCATTTATCCAATTTCAGACAGCCAGTGGGTTTCTCCTCTAGTGATTGTGCCTAAAAGGAATGGTAAATGGAGGGTATGTATTTATTATCGAGAATTGAATAAAGCTACCCTAAAAGATCATTGTCCTTTTCCCTTTATAGATAAAGTGTTAGATACATTAGCAGGTTACTAAGAAGTATTTCTCATTTTTGGATGGTTTAAGTGGTTACAATCAGATTTAGGTAGTACATGAAGATCAAAATAAAACCACATTCACCTATCCATGGGGAACTTATGCCTACCAAACACTTCCTTTTGGATTGTGCAATGCACCTGCAACATTCCAAAGAGCAGTACTAGGAATTTTTTCTGATCTAATACATGATTGTGTAGAGGTGTATATGGATGACTTTACAGTTTATGGGAATATATTTGAAGAAGCTTTAGAAAATTTGGAAAAGGTTCTTAAAGGATGTAAGGAAGCAAACCTTTCACTAAGCCATGAAAAATGTTTTATGATGTTTACATAAGGGATTGTTTTAGGACGTCACATTTCAGGAGATGGAATTAAAGTTGATAAATCTAAAGTTGAAGTCATCTCTAAACTATCAATTCCAAGTTCGTCAAAAGTATGTTGGAAGATTTCTAGGATTCACAAGATACTATAGAAGGTTTATAGAAATTTTCACTCAACTAGCATCCCCACTCTTCAAATTACTCACCAAAGATTGTGAATTCTATTGGAATCCTGATTCTCGGTTGGCATTTGAGAATTTAAAAGAAAAAATTTATGAAGCATCCATCTTAAGAGGTCTAAATTGGAAACTACCTTTTCATATTTCAACATATGCTTCAGATATAGATCTGGGTGTTGTATTAGGACAAAAAGATTTGATCCCCTATGCCATCTATTACACAAGAAATAATTTGACTCCCACTGAGTTAAATTACATTGTAACTAAAAAGGAATTCTTAGTTGTTGTTCATGCTATCAACAAGTTTAAATGTTACATAATAGGCTATGAAACCTTTGTTCATACAGATCACTCTGCAATTAGGTACTTAATAAATAAAACTATTACTAATGGCAAAGTTAAAAGACGGTTATTACTCCTGCAAGAATTCAACACCACCGTCCTAGATAGACCTAGAAAACAAAACACAATTGCTGATTTCTTGTCTAGAATTCAAAATATCAAAGATGACACTCCAGTTGAAGATAAATTTCCCGATGAATATCTTTTTGTAGTAACTACTCATACCCCTTGGTTTGCAGATATTGCCAATTACTTAGTCACAAGAAAATTACCTTCACATTTGATTCCTAAGGAGAAAAGAAAGATCATTCAAGCAAGTGCAAGTTACTCATGGATTACTAATGAATTGTATAAAACAAGTCCAGATCTCATGATCAGAAGATGTGTTCGAGAAGATAAAAATCCTGAAATTATTAAGGCATGTCATGATGAACCTTGTGGTGGACATTTTTTTGATAAGAGGATAGCCTATAAAATCCTTCATTTAGGATATTATTGGCCCTCCATCTTCAAAGATGCTAAATAATATGTAAAAAGGTGTGATAGCTACTAAAGGATAGGAAAATATGCTCATTCATATGAAATGCCACTACAATCTCAGGTACTCATTGAACCTTTTGAAAAATGGGCCTTGAATTTTGTTGGACCAATTAATCCTCCATCTAAACAAAAGAACTATATTTTTGGTATGCACTGATTAAGTCACTAGATGGGTAGAGGCTAAAGAATTACCTTTTGCTAATGAAAAATCTGTAGTTAATTTTCTTTTTGAGGACATCTTCACTCATTTTGGTGTTCCAAGAGAAATTTTGACAGATCAGGGATTTTATTTTACATCTAAAATGGTGGAAAGGCTTGTGGAAGATTACAAGATCAAACACAGAAAGTCTACTCCTTATCATCCATAAGCAAATGGTCAAGTTGAATCTACCAATAAGGTGATTGAAGGAATTCTCACTAAGAATGTACATCTACACAGAAGAGATTGGGCAGAAAGGCTTCCTGAAGCCTTATGGATCTACAGAACTACATGGAGGAATACAACAAGACATACTCCCCATGATCTTGTTTATGGGAAGCGAGTCCTATTCTTTATAGAGTTTCAAATCAGAACCTTCAAGATGGAAGTCCAATTGAGACTGGATTTATCAGAAGCACATAAACATAGATTGGAGCAACTCAATGAGATTGATGAAATCAGGCAAGATGCAGTTCAAAGAACCATTTTAGTCCAACAACAAAGTTCTAAATGGCATGATAAGTATATCAAGGAGAAGAAGTTTCAAGCAGGGGATTGGGCACTTTTATTCGATTCAAAATTCAAATATTTTCAAGGAAAGTTTCATACTCATTAGATTGGGCCATATGAGATTGAAGAAGTCTTTAATAATGGAGCAGTGAGAATAAGGACAATAGATGAAAGAAAGGTACCTCTTCTTGTGAATGGTCATCGGTTGAAGATATATCATAAGCCAATTCCAAGAGAGGATTTTATCAAGATTTTCCAAGATAACATTGAAATGAAGTTAGTGAAGAAGAATTATTCTTCTCCACTAACTTAGCTTTTATTTTTCCTGTATACATACATACATACATACATACATACATCTATATCTATACTATATCTATATCTATATCTATATCTATATTATATCTATATCATATCTATATCTATATCTATAATCTAATATCATATCTTATATATATATTATATATATATTATATATATATAATATAATATATATATATATATATAATAATATATATAATATATATATATATATATTAATCATAAAAAGAAAATAATAAAATGTATAAGCATGAAAACCAATCATTAATTGGCATACTTATATAGAAAATACAGGGTGACAATCAAATATGTCTGACATCCTATATTTTCCATTTCATTAATAAGTAGTGACATAAAGCTACATTCATTTGCAGTTCATAATCTGCAAATTCATTTCATTTTACAGTCTCATTCCATTTCACCCTATTTTCATTTTATTTTACAGTTTCATTCAATCTCACTCCACTTTCATTCCATTTCACTGTCATATTCCATTTCCATTTCACTTCACATTCATGTTCCATAGCCATACTTCATTTTTATCATGTTCCACAGCTGATTCCATTTTGCATCTAATTTTATTATGTAGCCATATCTCATTCAGTAGCTTTAGCATAATTATACGGCTTACAAACAAATGATGATTGCAAGAACTTGATCATTTGATCGTGTCTTGCAAGGAGGACCTTGCAAGAGAATTTGAGATGAAATAAATGGGTCTCATGCATTACTTCCTTGGCATGGAAGTTTGGTAGAAGTATGGGGATTTGTTTGTGTCTCAGGGCAAGTATGCCAACGAGATACTCAGGAGATTCCACATGGAGAAGTGCAAGCCCATGCAGACTCCTCTAGCAAGTAACTGGAGGAGGGAGGTTGCTACTTCAAGAGAAGTGGTAAACGCTACTGTGTACAGGTAGCTTGTGGGTTCACTGATGTACTTAGTGAACACACGACCAGATTTGTGCTATGCAGTGAACTAATTGAGTCAAGCAATGGTTCAGCCTACCAAGATGTTTTGGAAGGTGGCAAAGCATGTTGAGATACTTCAAAAGCACATCTCACTATGGATTATGGTACAAAAGGACAAAGAGAGTGAAGTTATAGGGCTTCACTAATGCAGATTGAGCAGGGAGTCCATCAGATCAGAAGAGCACATCAGGAGAGATTTTCAACCTTGTGTCAGCGGTATTTTCTTGGTATAGCATGAAACAGAGGTTGATTGCACTCATCTCGGCAAAGGCAGAATACATGGCTGCAATTCAGGCAGCATGTGAGGCCATCTGGATGCGGAAAATCCTAGTTGGTTTGTTTGTTCAGAAGATGGGTCCAACTATGATCTATTATAATAATCAAAGTTCTATCAAACTCTTTGAGAATCCAGTATTTCATGATAGGTCCAAGCACATCGACATCCGGTATCATCATATCAGAGGTTATGTAGCAAGGAGGATCATGTTGTTGCAGTATATTTTGATAAAGAAGCAAAATGCTGACATTTTGACAAAGGCATTGTCAAAGTGTAAATTTGAGTTCCATAGAGATGGGATCAGGGTGGAAAATAATCCCTTTCTTGCTAAGAGGGAGTGTTGAAATATGGAAACAATAATATTCCAATTTAATTTGTCCTTGAATTAAATTGTGAATTAAAATTGAATTTAGTCTTAACGGCTACTTGGAAATAATTAATTAATTAATTTTAAATTAATTAGTTGGAGAAATTCAAGTTAGAAGTATTTCTAAAGTCATGCAAGAGTTATCCCTTAAATTAAGGAGATAAGATTGAGTTATATTTGAGTTGTAATTAGTTAACTTATTTTACTGAGTTAAGTCTAGTTAAATTAGTTCCAAACTATTTGAGGAACTAATAGAGAGTTAATAGTCAGTTGATGCAGTAATGCACTCAGCTAGTGCTACTCCAGTTAACTGAAGATTCCCTCACTAGAGACGCATGCATGTCTATTATGAGAAATACCCAGTTGAGATTAATGTTCAAGGATAGTGTACTATCAGTTGCAAGTGTTTTCTCATGAAGAAAACTCATGCATGCAGTCAAGGATTTATCCTTGAGGATTGTGCAGTTTTGAAGGAAGGGTTTTCCACTTGGTAACAAGATAATCATCCACAAGGAACAACACAAGGAAATAGGAGCTTGGAGGGTAGAGAGGAAGGCTAGAGAGAAGCCAAGATTACTTGTGAGCATCTGTGAGGATTGTATTGAGAGCTGGCTAGCTGTGAGAGCTAAGGCTTTGTATAATTCCTATGTATTTCCACCATGTATGATAATACAAAAGGGTGGGGTTTTTAGTTGAGGCTTTTCCCAAAGTATTTTCATGTGTATTGTGCCATTGATTCTTCTTCTTCTGGTTATATTATTCAGCTTGATCTTTAAGCTTCTGCAAATTGATAATAGAAGTAGGTTATGGTATTCTTCTTTGATTTATATTGCACTATCGAGTTAAACTACCATCATATTTTCTATGTTCCTTTCACCATATTTGCAGCCAATTCATTTGGTAAAACTGGGAAGGGTAATTCTGAAGGTTGAGACTTTGCGTAGTAGAAGGCATGGGGCTAATTTTTAGATCAGAACCGCTAGGAGTGAAGTACATGGAAGGATACCCACAGCTCAAAGAAACGTTGCAGAAAGTTGAATGGCTTAAATTCATCGATAAATTTGATGGTTTCATAAGGATATTACAAAATATTTTGCTCGATCTTTTGATGGCACAGAGGTAGAAATTGGAGATATCAAGTTTGTATTCACTGAGTCATTCATGTTCGAGGCTACAGAACTTCGAAGGCATGGTGAAAGATCGTTCAAGAACAAGGAGTTCCACAATGAATCATGGAAAGTAATACTCAAAATCCCAGGTATGGATGTCTCTGTTTTTGGAAAAGGAATTCTCATTTCAGCTTTTAAAATTAAGTGAAGGAACATGCTCTAGGTATTATAGAAATTTATCACTTCTGAGGGGAGGTTTGGTTGCATGTATGTCTACCATATCCGTTTACTAATGAATTTATTAGAAAATGGAGAAATCAATCTTCCTTTCTTCCTGCTAAATAGTTTAAGAAGAATGGCCTAAAATGTGCAAAAGGGAATACAGTTCATAAATACAACCTTGTATCATCATGGGCTGATAAAGATATTGATTGAGTTTCATTTAAAAATCATAAGAGATCCCTGGGAGAATTTCCTTATTAGAAACCATTTCCAAGAAGCACCAAAGTCACCTAAGGAAGATAATGTCAGAAGAAATAGAAGAAAGAAGACTGGTATATCTATTAAAAACAGACTCGAGTCTTCATTGTAGAAAGATGATGAAAATTTAATCTCTGAAGAACTAGCGGAAATTAGGAAGCAAATAAAGGCAAGAGGGAAGATAAGAAAGGAGAAAAAGGTCACGAATGAGGAGAATGTAAGTCTTCCACAACTTAGAAGAAGCTCTAGACTCCGAGGTTTGGTAAATAAAACATCATCAAAAGGGAAAAAGTTTATAAATTTAGATGAGGAAACCCCAAAACCATATCCTGTTAACATCTCTTCAGCACACAGTCCTCAAAATTCTCTTGTTCATAATTTTGAAGGTAGCCCAAGCAGAAAATCTCCAGGCATAGACCTGGTGCAGCAAAAAATATATGACTATATAGAATCATTGGAGAAGAGAAGTGCCTCAATGAACCTAGAACCTTTTGTCAATACACAAGAACCTATAATTGATGCTCTCAAACAGGAAATTTATGAGTTATAGATATTGAACAGACATATCAAACATGAGAATGAGACCTTGAAGGAACAAAATAAATTGGAAAAGGAAATTCACAATAATAACATTCTGCATCTAGGACTGTGGTATAAGAGAAACAAGAAATTGAAAAGAAAGAATAAGATTTTGAACATAGAAGTCACTAACATTAAGTACAATCTTCTTATGAGAAAGCCCAGAATGACAATCACTTCAAAGAAGAGAAAAAGAAGGAAATTGGATGTACTAGTAGAGGTGTCTGAGGAAATGCATTAGGGAGGAAGAACTCACATTTTTGGCAAATTGCATGAGGACATGCAATGATTTTGCAATGGGGGTATGTTGAACCTTAGAATTACCCTCTCCTTGCCAATTTTTTCACCTTTTTCCCTCACTTTCTCATAATATTACAGACCCAATCAATGATAAATGCTAGGTTTTTTCTTAAGGAAAGCATTAAAATCATCGCCATATTATATTTTCATGTTCTTGCTACTTGAATAGATTTTTGCAAATTAGCTACAAAACATAGCCTATTCTGTAGCTAACTGTGGATTCCGTAGCTACTCTCATGGTTTGGCAGGTTCCAGGGCTCAAATGAGGAATTGGGCCACATGGGCATTTCTAGAATCATCTCCACACGGATTCTATCCAATTCACTCGGTCCAGATTGATGGAAAGGAAATCCTAAGGTCATGGTCAAATATGGACTCAAAGTACATTATCCAGAAGCAAGAGGACTCTTGATTTTCTCTTTTGTAGCTAATAAAGAGTCTAATAGTTTTGTTGCATATTTAATTTGAATTAGCCACCCGTAGCATGTTTTTCTCATAAATAGTCATGTTACATTTAACTCAAATTAGCCATATTGCAATTCGAATTAGCCACATGTAGCATGTTTTTATCATAAGCAATCATGTTAGATTTCACTCAAATTAGCCACCTGTAGCAAGTTTATCTCATAAACAATTATGTTATTTTCCTTTAAATATCAGTTGCATGGACCGATTTTGGAGTTACAAAAGTTAGAAGGAATTACGTTAAGTTCAGGCTTTTTGTTGATACTTTGTATTCAGACTTAGTTTTTTTCATAATACAAACTTCGTGTTGCCAATGATCGTTTAAAGTGCATCCTTAACTAGCTAGCATTCTAGCCACGTTAGTTGTAGAGGGCCCCTGCACTAAAGGAGGTTTTTAATTTGTTGTTTTTAGTTCAAGTTCCATTACTTTGTTTTTAGTAACCTTGTTTTCTAAATTAGGATGATATTTTATTTCAGTTTTTAATCAATAGCATAACGATAAATCATAACTATGCAGCTTTCTTCTTCTAAGATATTTCATGGAGAAAAAGGACTCTATTTCCAAACTGAATTAAGATTGAAGCAATAATAATACACAGGTGCTTAGTTTTCTTACTGTTTTGTCATTCATTTTCTTAGAACCGAATTGTCAATTAACTATGTTAATGGATGCTTTCAAAATCCATTTCAAGATGATGATGATCCTAAACTAAATGGTTAAATTTCTAATTCATACAACGATTGAATTTACTCAGTACATTGTTATTTTCCTAGGAACTTAGGAACTAAGGTATAATTGATTTCTTGTACAACACTTCAAGAGGGTAATGATTCACATTTGAATGTTGGCGAAATTCAAAAATGCATTAGTTGTTTACAGTTAGTTTTACATGCTTTTACCTTTTTTTGCTTTCAGATCCTCACTTAGTTGCATCGCTCATATTCCCAATAACCATTTCAAGGAGATTTATTTAATCATATTCCAAAATTGAATGGTTGAGTGTTTAATGAATGTAATTACTGAGTTACCTTCTGCATCAATTTCATTCTTGGTTTTAATAATTAGATCCATGGATTAGGATTGATGATAAGATAAAATAGATGCTCTATTTTTATTAGGTTCTAACTAGCCAATAGTTCTTGGTCCATTTTTAGGAAATTAGATTAACTTAGAAACATTTCCTTTCCTTTAAAACTCATTAGATTCACTTAAATTTTCTCATAGTTTCAGGTTGTACATTCTTAGACATCAAAGAATAGAAACCCTACAAAAACAGCATAAAATACAAAACAATGAAGTAAGAGAAAGGTTAACAAAGCACATATAGTTTGTCACACTTCATCAGTTTACAAACCTCGGTTGATAATTTATGCAAGAAATTTAGGACACTAAATTGACTAAACACCTATAGTAAATGCATTATCTGAGAGTGTCATCCTTCTTCTTAACAAACAATACCTATTCAGAAATGGCAATAAGAAATTCCAGTTTATTTTTTCCTTAAATTAAACTGTGAATTAAAATCGAATTATATTGTCATAGAAAGTTGTAAATAGTTAAGTAAGTTTAGTTAACTTAATTAGCTTAGTTATTTCGATTTGGAAGTATTTTGGAAGTCATGGAAGTGTTCTCCCTGAATTTTAGGGGTCCAACATGAGTTTAGATTGAGTTGTAATTAGATAACTCAGTTTACCGAGTTATAGTCAGTTAAACTAGTTCTAACTATTTTTTCAACTAGTAGAGATTAGCAATCACTTAGTGCACTGGTGCATCCTCAAGTGTTACTCCAGATAACTAAAGATTCACTCATCAGAAACTCATGCATGTTACTTCTTATAAAGACCCAGTTGAGACTAGAGTGTAGGGAAAATGTACAATCATTTGTATGACTTACTGAGTTGTAAATGTCATGCATGCAATCAAGAAGAGGACCTAATTAGGATTGCAAAGTTTTGGAAGCATAAATTCCCTTTAAATACGAGCTATTCATCCTAGGAATTACACTAGGAGATAGGGGTGTGGTAGGCAGTGGAAATTGGCTAAGTGTTGGATAATAGTGGGCTTGTGAGGTAGAGAGTTGAGCATACTTGTGTGGAATTGTTCTAATGAGAACAATATTTGTATCTTCACTCATATTTCTGATTAATGCAATACATATAGGTGGGGTTTTTAGTAGTGGCTTTCCCTAAGAAAACTTATTGTGTTATGTGCCATTTATTTTCCTTCTTGTTGTTCATATTGTTTTCATCGATCTATTGGCTTTTGTTGGTTGAAAGTAGAAGTATATTCTTGTCTCTTGTTTTAGTAGATTACATGAGCTTGTGAATCTACAGGAAAATATACATGGTATCAAATCAAAAGAAAATATACTAGACGAGATTTCGAAGTTTTGATTTTTGGGTTATGGGTGAAATTCAAATTCACAATACATATTTCAGGATTGACAGATGGAATTCTACGGTTTGCAGCTTGAGTATGCCATGGATGGTCTAGGTGGATATTGGTGGCTACCTGCTAATTCCACTTGGATCCCCACTAGTGCTTCTTTCAGTTTTTCAGTTTCCTTAATTATAGCACAATTTACTATTTTTAGCAGTTTTTCGGGTCCTAAACTTTTGGAGCCGTTTAGAGGCCCTAAACGATGTTTTTTGGGAAATCTATTGGCCAACAATTTTTATCATCTTTTCCATCATATTCCTCGGAGAGATCTTTCCAACGGGCTATCATGTGCATCAAACGGAGATAATATGACCAATTCGCGACCCCGGGAAGTTTGCTATCCAACTCACCCCAACGGGGCCCACAAAATCTTGGTGTTACATCTCCTTGGGTTATGGTTTTGGTTTTTTAGGGTTTTCTCTTATTGTTCAATATAAAAAGGCCCTTGAGCCTCATTGTAAGATAGTTCAGAGGCATGTAGCCGCCACATGTCTTCTCAGAGATAAGCGCCTTAGCTAGTTTATTTCCATTCCTGTTTGTAAGCATATTTCAGTATTTTACATTAATGAAATGAAGTATTATTTCCGCTGCATCTCTCTGTTTATGGTCTATAATTTGTTGCGTTCTTATTTAAATCCGGATTAGTGGTATCATAGCGGTCTTCTTTTCTTCTCTGTTTTTCTTTGCATGTCCCCAACGACGTCAGGATATAAGGAATTAGGGCTTGAACTGGTCAAACCTTTGCAAGACCAGCCTCGCAAATCCTGATGGCCTCCCATCGCGGATGAGAAGAAAGATGAGGGGGTAGGAGATCCTATCAAAATCTTGCTCGAAGAAGCCCTCGAGCGACAAAGGAATGCGATGATGGACAACTTTGCTCAGATCCTTTAGCGGCTACCCAGTGGCGACGCATTAGCTTCCAACAGCAACTCTGGAAATGCCACACCATTTAAGGTACAAGGTAATTTTGAAATCCCCATATTCGAGGGTCAGATAGATGTAGATGCTGTCGATAAATGGTTAAATGTGCTAGAGGGTTATTTTTTTGTTCATGATTTTTCCAGTCAGGAAAAGATTATTTTCGCTCTTCTCAAAGCAGCCCCCCACATCAAGGATTGGTGGGAGACGTACTGCGAGCAGAAGGATGAAAGTACAGGCTCAATATTTTCAGTCACACCGACTTGGAATTCATTCTGGGATGCCATCAAGGAGCAGTAATACCCTGTCGGAATCTATGAGGATCAATACATAAAGTGGACCACGGTGCGGTAGGGAAGGGACCAAGACGTACCGGAGTTTACTAATATTTTCTATACCCTTCGCACAAAGTTGGGTATCAAGGATACATAGCAGAATTTGGTACTCAAATACTGTGGTTGCCTACACAAGTACATCCAGGAAGAAATAGAATTCTTGAACATCTCCTCGCTCGGCACGACATACCAATATGCCGTCAAGGTCGAGCAAAATTTTAAATAGAAGAAGTGAGACTTTGGGTCTATGAATCTGAAACAAGGGAAAGGTACCCCCAAACCACAGAACAAAGGAAAAATCCAAGGCGGGTCAGCCCAAGACAAACCGCCAAAGCTGCAAGAAAAGAACAACACCGCGAAGCCAAGAAAGGACATAGGAAAGTGGTGTGAGTTCCATAAGAGCTCCACTCACAACACAAGTGAGTGTTGGGCCAAGCAGTCACTAGTGGCTGAGCTAAAGGTTTCAGAATTAGATGCATGTTCTGACTCTAAGTCATAACCCAAAAATGGGAATGACAAAGGGAAGCAGATTATCGATGCGGAGCCCAACACCACTGTTGCCACCATGAATATCCAGAAGGAGGAACCCGAAGATCCAGAAGAGGAGGAGCGTCTCTTCCACTTCCAAATGTGGGTAAAGGGATCCCCGTTATAGTTCATTGTCGACAGTGGGAGCCAAAAGAACCTCATTTCGGTAGAGGTCGTGAAGCAGCTGGGCTTACCGACCACAACACATCCACAACCATATATCATCGGGTGGCTGCACCAAGGGCGGGATCTTTGTGTGAGCCAACAGTGTCGCCTTCCATACAACATCAAGCCCTTCACAGATGAGGTATTATGTGACATTGCTCCCCTTGAAGTTTGTGATGTGTTATTAGGACAACCATACTTGTGGAAGTGACATGCTATGTATGAATCAAGGCCCCGTGCTATTATTGTTACTTTGGGAAATAAGTTATACAGGATACCAGAGGTAGCACCGCCTACCGCCATCTCTTTGGTTACTGCAAAACAATGTAGTAAGCTCATTTCCAAAAATGGGAAATTTGTTTTCCAGATGATATGCCCTCAAGAAAAGAAGAAGAAGGTGGCTACGACCTCCAGACAGGGCCCCTCCACACGACAACAATAGATGGACATGGTCGTGGAGGAGTACGAGGACATCTTCACCTCCCCTGCAGGGGTTCCTCTGCACTGTCAGGTCAAGCACTCCATTGATCTGACCCCATGTGCACCGCTGCCCAATGGACCAATCTATCGACGCTTTTTTCTGGAGAAAAATGAAATCAAGAGGTAGATTAAAGAGCTGCTGTAAAAAGGTCACATCCGTCCGAGTTCATCACTCTGTGGGAGCCCGATCGTGCTGGTACAGAAGAAGGATGGGACTTGGAGACTATGTATTGACTATTAGGTGCTGAACAAGATCACTGTCCGTAATAGGTACCCAATCCCACGGATTGATGACCTCCTGGACCAACTAAAGGGGGCAAAATATTACAACAAGATTGATTTGAAGTCAGGATATCCCCAGGTACCAATCGAACTCTTTGATGTGTGGAAGATTGCCTTCAAAGCCAAGGAGGGCCTTTTCGAATGGTTGGTTATGCCTTTTGGATTAACGAATGCTCCTGCAACCTTCATGAGGCTAATGAATGACATCTTGCGGCCATTCACCAACTCATTTGTAGTGGTATACTTGGATGACATCTTGATCTTTAGAAAGAGTTGGGAAGAGCACCTCCACCACATCCGACAGGTTCTCCAAACACTGCGGCAACACAAGTTATGTGCCAATTTGGAGAAATGCACTTTTGGCATGACCCAGGTTCAGTACCTGGGATACATTATTGATGAACGGTGGGTGCATGTGGATCCATCCAAGATCCAAGTCATTTGGGATTGGCCAACTCCAACCACTCTGACAGAGCTTCATAGCTTTCTAGGCCTTGCCAACTTCTACCACAGGTTTGTGTTAGGATTTTCTCATATCACTTGGCCCTTGAGTCAAGTCACCAAGGGAGGAGCGAAAGAAAAATCCATTTGGTCCGAATCTCAACAGAAGGGATTCACACAGTTGAAAGATCGCCTCTGCTCGACACCAGTTCTTGCATTACCAGACTTGCGACAACCATTTGAGGTTGACACAGATACCTCTGACTATGTTATTGGGGTAGTCCTTACTCAACATGGGCATCTAGTGGCATATCACAGTGAGACACTTTCAAACACAGTTCAGAAGTATACCACTTATGACAAAGAGATGTATTCCATTGTGCAGGCCTGCTGACAATGGAAGCATTACATTTTGGGGAAGGAAACGGTCATCCACATAGATGACCGACCCCTGCAGTTCATACAGACCCAAGGTAAATTGGAGAATGATCGCCATCAGAAGTGGTCCACATACCTGCAATAGTTCCATTTGAATATCAAGTATAAGAAGGGCAGCATCAATAATGTTGCAGATTGCCTCAGTCAACCACCGATCATGGCGTTAACCACCGTGCTCAACTCTTGTGGGAACGAGACTTCTGATTGGCCACTGCTCTTTTTAAAAGCGACCTGGAATTCGTCCACACATACCAGACACTCTTGGAGGGTCGACATGTTCGAGATTTTCACCTCCAGGATGACTTGTTATGCCACCTGGGTCACCTTTGTGTTCCTTCAAGTGAGCGTGCCAAGATGATTTGGGAATCACACTACAGTTGGGCTATTGGGCATTTCAGGGTCGAAAAAACAGTGGCAGTACTGCAAAAGTATTTCTATTGGCCGAATCTTCGACAGGATGCCGAGAAGTACATCAGATCATGCACTGCCTGCGCCATTGCCAAACTGACTATCAAGAAGCAAGGCCTCTATACCCTGCTACCTACCCCTAGTCGACCTTGGCAATCCATCTCCATGGATTACATGTTAGGCCTTCCTTCCACTAAGCATGGAAATGACTGTGTTTTTGTGGTCGTCAACAAGTTCTTAAAGATGGCCATTATGGCGGCCTACAAGAAGAATATTACAACAGAATCCATTGCTAAACTCTTCTTTGAACGAGTGTGAGTACACTTTGGGATCCCATAGTCTATCATCTCAGATCGGGACAGTAGGTTCCTCAGTACATTTTGGTCCAATCTCTGGTTGATGCTGGACACCAAACTCACTAAGTCCACAACCTTCCATCCTCAAACTGATGGCCAGACAGAGGTCGTCAACAGGATGATCGTACACATTCTGCGCATGTACAACTCAAAGCATCCATGCACATGGGACGAGAGCCTCCCCTATGTTCAGCACAGCTACAACTAGGCTCTCCGCAGCTCGAATGGCCATAGCCCTTTTCATGTGGGCTTGGGATTCTAGCCACTATGTCCCATCGATGTGGCCATGCCATTTGCAGCTACTCAAGTAGATTCATCTCATGTCCAATCTAGAATAGATAAGGCAAACAACTTCATTGAGCACATCCAACATATTCGCCAGCAGGTCCATGATATTCTGGAGAAATCAAATGCCAAGTACAAGCATCGACATGATCAACATTGGGTGCCACACAAGTTTCAGGTGGGCGACAAAGTCTCATTGCATTTGCAAAAGGAACACCTTACCAGAGCCTATCGGAAACTCAAACCACTCCAATATGGTCCTTACACCATTACCAAGGTTGTGGGAGACAATTCATTTGAGCTCAGCATTCCCCCATTCCTTAGCCTACACCCAGTGTTCAATGTGGATCACCTTCGGCCATACTTTCCACCATTACTATACACATCCGACATTGCAGAACAACTCACACCCATAGAGTTAAATCCAGATTGCATGGAACAAGCTACAACTGATTAGATCATGGACACATAGATCAAGCACACTCGCCAGCAAAATATCCAACTGTATCAAGTTGTCAAAGTAGGCCAAATCCTTCACCAGGGCAAGTGGCTCACCAGGGACCAAGTTCAGGAGAAGTTCCCTCATCTCATGGAGGAACTCAACGCAATGGGGACCATTGCTTCCTAAGGGGGGAGGAATGATCCA